>CM060951.1:68881818-69189318 GCA_030765055.1 Mantis religiosa | reverse complement strand
ACACTGACAGAACCATAGGCGCATAGACACAGGCAACAGAGCATGCACAATGTTGGCACTAGTACCGTGTATATCCACCTTTCGCAGCAATGCAGGCTGCTGTTCTCCCATGGAGACGATCGTAGAGATGCTGGATGTAGTCCTGTGGAACGCCTTGCCATGCCATTTCCAGCTGGCACCTCAGTTGGACCAGCGTTCGTGCTGGACGTGCAAACCGCGTGAGACGACGTTTCATCCAGTCCCAAACATGCTCAATGGGGGACAGATCCGGAGATCTTGCTGGCCAGGGTAGTTGACTTACACCTTCTAGAGTACGTTGGGTGGCACGGGATACATGCAGACGTGCATTGTCCTGTTGGAACAGCAAGTTCCCTTACCGGTCTAGGAATGGTAGAACGATGGGTTCGATGACGGTTTGGATGTACCGTGCACTATTCAGTGTCCCCTCGACGATCACCATAGGTGTACGGCCAGTGTAGGAGATCGCTCCCCACACCATGATGCCGGGTGTTGGCCCTGTGTGCCACGGTCGTATGCAGTCCCGATTGTGGCGCTCACCGGCGCGGCGCCAAACACGCATACGGCCATCATTGTCACAGAGGCAGAAGCGACACTCGTCGCTGAAGACGACACGTCTCCAGTCGTCCCTCCATTCACGCCTGTCGCGACATCACTGGAGGCGGGCTGCACGATGTTGGGGCGTGAACGGAAGACGGCCTAACGGTGCGCGGGACCGCAGCCCAGCTTCATGGAAACGGTTGCGAATGGTCCTCACCGATACCCCAGGATCAACAGTGTCCCTAATTTGCTGGGAAGTGGCGGTGTGGTCCCCTACGGCACTGCGTAGGATCCGACGGTCTTGGCATGCATCCGTGCGTCGCTGCGGTCCGGTTCCAGGTCGACGGGCACGTGCACCTTCCGCCGACCACTGGCGACAACATCGATGTACTGTGGAGACCTCACGCCCCACGTGTTGAGCTATTCGGTGGTACGTCCACCCGGCCTCCCGCATGCCCACTGTACGCCCTCGCTCAAAGTCCGTCAGCTGCACATACGGTTCAGGTCCACGCTGTCGTGGCATGCTACCAGTGTTAGAGACTGCGATGGAGCATCGTATGCCACGGCAAACTGGCTGACACTGACGGCAGCGGTGCCCAAAAGCTGCGCAGCTAGCGCCATTCGACGGCCAACACCGCCGTTCCTGGTGTGTCCGCTGTGCCGTGCGTGTGATCATTGCTTGTACAGCCCTCTCGCAGTGTCCGGGGCAAATATGGTGGGTCTGACACACCGGCGTCAATGTGTTCTTATTTCCATTTCCAGGAGTGTATGTTCGAGTACATTCCAGCTTATGTTCGGAGAACGGAACAAAGATTTACATGGTAAAATATTAGCAATATTTATTTTCAAAACCACTGTGCACACATGCACACACTTTATTTTCATAAAGTTAGTATAGATTATATTCCACGATATTTAAATATTCTAAACTTACATCCAACTGTGTTTAAATGAATAAAAGAATTATACTAAAGTACTGACATTTATATATTCGATAGCTTTGAGTTTACTTACAAATTAAGCGTATCACTTATTTTGCTGTTATAAATATCAGAATGAGCAAGGAAAGACAGAATAAAGTAGGGCAGAATAAATTCACGAAAATGGATAATAAAGGAATAGAATGAGGGAGAGAGAATGGAACATGAGAAGCTCTGAATTCTCTTATGCCCACATTATGTCCATCATTTGTAACACGTTACATGGCCGAGCTTTATCGTTTGTAGGGGCCTTGCGAGTGTCACCTGTCAGCTGTCTGGCTGTCAGTCAGAAGTCCGTCACATGGCGTCGCTGTTGTCACCTCGACCATCTCGCCTCTCGCTCCGGGTGGGCACAACATGGGTCGCACACTCAGCAAAACATGCCTTTGGAATCTGGACGTGCATTTCTTGGATTCAAAAATATATATCCCTTGTGACGGTTGAGAGCCGCCAACAGACAAGAAACGCCCATTCCTACTTTATGTTATGTCTTCTTAGCTTTAATAACATTGACGTACTGATTTCGTTAAATTCTACGCTGCCCTGGGAAAAACTCGACCACGTATTTGGCGGCGATGGCAGCTTTCAGAAAAACTTCTCGTTCCAGAAGAACTGTGTGCCAGGGAAACTGCAACTCTAGAAAATGTCCACGATTACCTGTCACACAAAAATTGCAGGCGTCACTGCCAAACAAAAAGAATAAACAGTAACAGAGCACAGGGGACTAAAAGATAGGAACGTAAATCATTTGGACAAATTCCTAAAACAGCGTTAAAGAATTTGGAATAGTCATTGTTTGACGCCTACATCGACGACAGATCTGCAGTTTTGTTAATCTCTTGCGGTATGTTATCCAGCAATATCTGATGCCAACAGTGGCTCATTATGATCTATTTTCAGCAAGTTTATATTACAAAATCAACTATTTCTTGCTAATCATGAGAAATACGAGAGCTGTTCAGTAAAGAAAGATAATAAATTTGTTTACTGTCATAATTTTTTGCACTAAAATTCAATCTTATTGTATTCTGTTAGCTTAATGTGAAAAATACACGCCGTAGTAGTTTCATTGTTAGTACTCCTGGTTACCGCCTGTGAGAACCAGGCAAGTTCAGACATGTTCAGTAACACCTACCGCTGCAATGGACGTAACATGCCGTTAAAGTTGATGTTAGAGGAAGATCCGGAGTTTCTTTCAACCGTAATCACTGCTGGTGAAACCTGGCAACATCATTTTGATCCTGAGAGCAAACAGTAAAGCTCAGTGTGGAAATCTCCTTCATCATCAACCCCCAAAAAACAAAAGTGGTTGTTTCTGCTGGGAAAGTTATGCTCATGTCATTCTTTGATATTCATGGAATGGTTATACCTGCAGACACATCAGTAACTGGACAGGGATGTCCTGAAAACATTGCAAGTCCATATCAGGCGTAAAAGATCACATCGTGAAGCAGGCTGGATGCTGCACATTGCCAATGCTGTTGCAGAATATCTTGCCAAAATTAACGTGAAGTGCATCCCTAACCCTCCCTGTAGTCCGGATTTAGCCCCAAGTGACTTTTTTCTATTCCCTAAGTTGAAGAAACGCCTTCGTGGGAGGCAATATCCATTATCAGAAGCAGTGATGAAGGCTGCGGAGGCGTTTTTGAAGGATCTCTCAAAAATTGTTTCCAGCATGTCTTTGAAGACTGGCAGAAACGCTGGGACAAGTGCATCGCATTCAGGGGAGACTATTTTGAGAAGGACCATCAAAGTTATGAGTATGAGTAAAGTTACGTTGTCAAAAAAAGTTGTGATCATTGTTTATTGAACAGCCCTCGTACTTCAAGAAATGGTTCCAATAAGCATGTACATAGGAGCTTACAAAAGGTATTTTTCGAAACTCGTTATCAGACAGTGACATTTTTAAGGAGTAAAGGTTAGACTGTCAGTGATGTAGATAACAAATCACTCTCGTTTCTTGTACAGTTCCTATGCAGACATCCCTCGGCCCAATTTTTAGCAGCTTATCAGAGACCTTTCTTTTTCGGAGAGGATTGGGCACTGCGACCATTCTTGGTCTATTGCACCTATACCTATAAGTAGGGCATATTCGGGAGTAAGGATGAGGTGAGAGGAGACAGAGGGCAGCTGTCCCAAGGAGCCTCTACAATGCAGAGGGCAGGTTCCCTATATTTTACTTAGATGGAAATCTATTCCGGAAGGCCAGGACAACGGACATTCCTCCATACTGTGGTCCGGAGACGATCTCAGCAGTCAGTTTGGAGTCTGTCAACCGACCTACCAGAGGAGAAGTAGTTCACTCAGAGCATACCATCCTGCCATCCACCGCCCAGATACACGCCAACACTTCTACTCCGAAAGAGACCACCAGATGAGAGTTGATGTGAAATGATAATGTAGATGAAATGTAAGGACAGGAAATTCGGGGATGTAATTGACCTTCCCAGCATTTACCTAACAACCTGGGAAAACCTCCGAAAAACCCACTGATTGGTAGGGCGGCCACGGGAATCGAACTCGGGCCTCCCTAATGCGGACCACAGACCAAACCACTTGAGCCATCTCACTCGATCAATGATACTTTACGTCTGTTGTTTTGTATTCTTTGTAGTTTAAAGGTTTGAATATACATAAATCTATGAGATATGTAGGAGGGGGATATAACACCTCCACCTTTGGAAATGTTTATGCAGCTATGGCTCTGATTAGACGCTCCCCGAAGGTGGGTTGAGGTGAGAGGAACAGGGTGGCCGGAACTAGGAGTCACGAGAATAGAGGGCAGGTTACCTCCTGTTTGAAACTTCAATGTGGCAGTTCGTAGAACCGGCTCCACTCTGCCCTACAGATATGTCACATCTCTCTAGAGGGCGGGATTCGGAGATCATTGCCAAACCAGAGGATAAAGTTTATAAGAGGATACGTTTATCCTGATATATAATGCCAAAATTCCCACCAACACGTACAATCCTAAAACAGCCAAACAAAATGAAGAAACGGTGAAAGAAGTGAAATGAGAAAAGAGGTGAAGAGGAGGGACAGGAAATTTGGGAGGTGTAATTAATCTACCGCATTCCCTAGTGGCCCGGAGAAACTCTCAAAAAAAAAAACGAGGGTGAGGAAGGTCGGCCCAGGGACCGAACCCACAACTTCCCAACTGCGTGTCGCACGCGTTATATTGATGCCATCTCGCTTTGTAACCTAACTCCAAGCTAACTGCTTGGAAACCCATGGCCGCTGATTAGAACTTCTCAATTATAGTGTTTAACTAAAAGCGAATATTAATAATTGAAAATAAATATTATGCTTTATATAGCTTTAAACAGATGTCTTGCTGCTTTTTACTTTTTCATTGCTTATAGTAAGGAAACGTTCGATTCCTAGTTTCACTGGAAATACAACTTTTGAGGTTCGCTGACCAAAAATGTAATTTAGAGAAAGATATACGCGTGCCCGTAAGCTGCAGAGCTCAAAAAACGTTAAGGTGGTTAAATACCAAACTTTGTATTTCAGTTGGACATCTTTTCATGAAAACCTCCACCATAAGCTTCTATTCTCATGGATTTATATTTTTTGTTTCCTCAAATTCTGATTAAATTACGTTTTAATGTAGATATATCGTCTTGTGAAGTGCGCATCATTCTGAGTCACTGCTGTATACCAAAAGAGACGGACAAATCTTACAATAAAAATGGAGAACTCTTTAAATCATAGAACTCATGTGAAACATTTTTATACTAGCAATTTTAGAGATATTGTTTATTATAGATTTTAATTTTCGAATACACTTATTTGCAATGCTAAGTCGCTGTCGTGTTGTTTTTTCGAGTCAAGCTGGCGGCATCGAATTATGAAGCCATCAAATCCATTGACATTTAAAAATTCATTGATTTACGTACTATATTTTTCTTATACTTACATGTGACGAAATGTGTATATCCAGTAGCAGGTACACAGATAAATAATTTTAGAATAATCTGGAAAAAATGGAATATGCCATTTGAAGTTAAAACATGAGATTAAAGGTAATTTTATTTAATGCCTGTTAGCAAGACACACCCACAAATGTAGATGAACAATACTGATACAGGAAATGAAATGATAGTTGGGAAAGGACAGTCTTCTTCTTCTTCTTCTTCTTCTTCTTCTTCTTCTTCTTCTTCTTCTTCTTCTTCTTCTTCTTCTTCTTCTTCTTCTTCTTCTTCTTCTTCTTCTTCTTCTTCTTCTTCTTCTTCTTCTTCTTCTTCTTCTTCTTCTTCTTCTTCTTCTTCTTCTTCTTCTTCTTCTTCTTCTTCTTCTTCTTCTTCTTCTTCTTCTTCTTCTTCTTCTTCTTCTTCTTCTTCTTCTTCTTCTTCTTCTTCTTCTTCTTCTTCTTCTTCTTCTTCTTCTTCTTCTTCTTCTTCTTCTTCTTCTTCTTCTTCTTCTTCTTCTTCTTCTTCTTCTTCTTCTTCTTCTTCTTCTTCTTCTTCTTCTTCTTCTTCTTCGTCTTCACTTCACGGCATGGGCAGAGTGCCCGTTCCGTCTCACAATAATTGCTCCTTCCATCTCTTTTTAGGTCTACCAACATCTCTCTTTCCTTGTGGCTGATATTGGAATGCAATCTTAGGCA
This sequence comes from Mantis religiosa, assembly GCA_030765055.1. Classification (NCBI taxonomy): domain Eukaryota; kingdom Metazoa; phylum Arthropoda; class Insecta; order Mantodea; family Mantidae; genus Mantis; species Mantis religiosa. The sequence continues at coordinate 69,183,171 of CM060951.1, read as the reverse complement.
GTCTTGTTTCGGACATTCTTTGTATATGCTGCATCCATTCCTTTTGATATTTTTCAATTTTGCTACTTATCGAGTCTACGTTGAGTTCCTTTCTTATGTCTTCATTTATATTCTATCCAACCTTGTGCATCCCTTTGTTTTCCTTAAAAAATTCATCTCTGCACTTTGAATTTGGCTTTTCATTTTCTTCGTGAGTACCCATGCCTCACTTCCATAAAGTAGTGCAGGGAGTGCCATTGTTTTGTACAACTTTAATCTTGTATCTCTGCTTGTTTTATTTATCAACGTTCTATGCACTGTTCCACAAATCATTTGGAATGTTGCAAGCTTTTTGCTCACATCTCTGTCTGTTTTCACCATATTATTAAGATTACATCCTAAATAGCTGAATTCTTTTAGTTGTTCTAGTGGTTTGTCGTCTAAAATTATTTTTGATCTTATATGTTGTTTTCCCCAACAGGCCATTATCTTAGGGGCTGGTAACCCCTTCACAGGAAATTCAAGTTACTCAGTCTTCTCACAATAAACAGCCGGAAAGGACAGTTTAGATGAAAATGCTTAGTTCAGTTAGATAAGGGCCGAGGAAAATATTTAGAAAGCTCTAGGTAATGACCCTGTCTGAATTGAAATTCCGAATATCTCATTTACATGTATGTGTCTTAACGACCTCGGTATTCGGTTTTACTGGTTTAGTCAGCAATTCAAAAACAGCTCAATGATTTACTGGACTTCACATTAAGTACTTATGAATGGTATACGAAAGTTCAACTGCACCTTATAATGTGTTGGTCGCTTAAGAAATTCAAACAGGGAATAAAATCACGGGCATATTTGTCTAAATATCATCTTTAAATAAAGTTTAATTCTTCCTGCAGAAATATTTTGTTTATTTCATGCAGTTTATGATTTATTTAAATTGCTGTGGGAATGAGATTGATATCAAAGGACATATACAGTTAAAATACATAAAACGATTGACATTTCATAATATTTCTATTTGATAACACATATATTTGAGAACGTTTGCAAGAGTACTTTGTTTTCTGCCTATAGCATAATGTAATATAGATATTGTTCAAGAGCAGTGTATAGATTAAACCAAAATATTATATACCTTGGTTGAATGTAAGCAGGAGGAAATATCTTGTAATTGGCCTAAAGAACTTCATAGAAAGTGTAGCAAGTTGGTTATCTATCGCTTGCGACCTCATAGTTATGTGAAATTCAATAGGAATACATACAGAAAATCGAATTTATGTGTAATATGCGTGAATATGCCAAATGCAGAATTTTTGTAGGCCTCTTCCAGAAAGGAGCAAATAATATGCAGTCCTCAGTGAAATGATTTTTCTTGAAAATATTCGTGTCATGCCTTTAAAGATGGAACTAAATTCCAGGTTTGTCTTCTATCAGTTCACTCGTTCAAGAATGCGCTTGGGCTAGAAACAGGGGCTACAGATAACTATAATTAAAATGTGATAACTCGATATGGATTTTGAGTGAAATACAGTACTTGTACCTACTACAGGTAGGCATGGGAAGTATATACTCGTAATTAGCTCGAACATCCAGAAGGTCACAACAAATTTAGAATGTAATTGTTAAGGATCTGTACACCGGTGTAGCTTATAAATGATAAAAGACTGAAAAATTATTCAACATGTATCAAATATTTCGACAAATTTTCTAATTTTACTACATAAAAAATGTCCACCTCCAATTTTCATATTTGGTACGGTCTTCTGATTTGTTTACCGGGTTTTACCTGTTAATACACAAACATGTATGCACACAGACATAAACAGAATCCCAAAACAAACACCTCGTGAAAGGCGTAGGTAATAAATTCGTTCAGCAACTCCAGTTGACAGAAACTGATTCCTTTGCGTGGCTATAAATATTCAAGATGCTCGTGGCCGAGAAAGTGGCAATTAAAGTTAATTGTTTTATACACGGTGTTATCAATAAAGATAATATACAATACTTTTTGAGATGGCCTTAATTGTTTCAATTAAAGCTAGTTTCCGCATATTTAAAGTTGATAAATGGACACTAGATAAATAGCGTGATAGGAAAGAAAGGAGAAGAAGCTTCGATTTAAGACATTCTATTATTTACACTATACATGCTGAGATGATAATAATATTATCATTTCCCATTAAGCTTATAATAAGCAATAGGTTTTTTCAGTCGGTTCTAAAGAAGTACTTAAAATTGTATTTAAAGTTACAGATTGCAAATTTATGTAGGTGAAAATGAATCAATGAATCAACGCAGGTTTTGTGTACTATTAACATTAATATGTAATAACAATAAATTAAACTTATTGAAAAATTCTTTATCGTATTAATAGATTTCAAGTAATACGTAATTGTATATTTACTTATATTCTAAGAAGATGATGAAGACGAAGAAAAAAAAGATGATACTACTACTACTACTACTACTACTACTACTACTACTACTACTACTACTACTACTACTACTACTACTACTACTACTACTAATAATAATAATAATAATAATAATAATAATAATAATAATAATAATAATAATAATAATAATAATAATAATAATAATAATAATAATAATAATAATAATAATAATAATAATAATAATAATAATAATAATAATAATAATAATAATAATAATAATAATAATAATAATAATAATAATAATAATAATAATAATAATAATAATAATAATAATAATAATAATAATAATAATAATAATAATAATAATAATAATAATAATAATAATAATAATAATAATAATAATAATAATAATAATAATAATAATAATAATAATAATAATAATAATAATAATAATAATAATAATAATAATAATAATAATAATAATAATAATAATAATAATAATAATAATAATAATAATAATAATAATAATAATAATAATAATAATAATAATAATAATAATAATAATAATAATAATAATAATAATAATAATAATAATAATAATAATAATAATAATAATAATAATAATAATAATAATAATAATAATAATAATAATAATAATAATAATAATAATAATAATAATAATAATAATAATAATAATAATAATAATAATAATAATAATAATAATAATAATAATAATAATAATAATAATAATAATAATAATAATAATAATAATAATAATAATAATAATAATAATAATAATAATAATAATTTCATTATTAGTGTAACCTCTTCTAACAAGAATTTCCTGTGCCCATTATTTCTTCTCTATTTCAGCCCTCTCTTTCAGCCTGTAGGAGCAAGCGATGGCGGTAGGTGTGTTGCGGGAGGACGGTGGAATTTGCGCCTGGTAGGACTGCTGATCTCTCTTTCCTTCCTGGGTCTGTGTGATCGACACTTCGGAGCCCGTGATTGAATTGACTAAGAACTGGCGCCATGGTCTGCCCAACTTTTATGGGTCACTTTGACACCACACATGCTAGTTACTGCAAGACATTGCTTATAGCTTTATTAAGTAAGAATCTGTGAATTTTTTACGAAAATTTCTAAAATTTAAGCGATTAAATTGATTCATAATAAAATAATATGGATTATAAGCTTTAATACAACGCATGCCTTGTTCCCCACTTCGGACATCTAAACTACCAATTAACTAAGTTTTAAATGGACAAACTATGTTTATCATTAGACATTTTGTTTTATTACAAACTTCTTTTCAGCATATTTCATACTCATATTGTAACCAGAGTATCAGGCAGCGATTAGGAGGCGGCGAATTAATCGAAATCAGATATTAATAAAAACAAAGAAGATAAATTAATGAAAATGCTGAAATAAAATATAAAATCTTGTTATAAGAATATGAAATTAGAATCGATAGATTAATGATTAAAATAGCAGTTGACTTTAAGAATAAGAAGGGAAGAATATAATTTAATATAGTATATATACTAGCATCCAGGCAAGGAAAAGAAAATATTCTTGTAAAAATCTTACATTTTGCAGAGACAGGAAGGGAGGGCCGTTTTTTCTTTTTGCTAGTAAAAGTTCAATGTCTGAGAACTATAGAACATTTCCAGTCAGGAATGTGTTAGGGCAAAGGGGTTTCAAAATGCAGTTAAGCATGAACGCTAAAGGAATTTACTTCGCTGATTTGATATCGATGTATACCGTTACAAACAACTCAGGGTGGGCTGAACGTCAATGAGTTAGATGAGTTTTGCAAACCAATGCGAAAATTTGAAATAAATGAGAACCCAATAATAATGTAACATTTGAGAAGGGTGAGCTAGTTTGATCATGCGATAAAGTTAGAGATGGGATCAGTATAAGGTTTGAACTGAATCGTGAAGTAAGAAAAGTGTACTTGAAAGGTGATACTACGACAGGAAGGAGGTGTTCATGCGCGTTAAGAAGAGAAGCGAAGATTTATAAGTCTGAAATGTAGGGTAGTTAAGAATAGCGCAATCAGCTTAAGTGGAAGCAGCATTAGAAGTTTATTAGAGCAAAGAAATAGAAACCGAGCGGAAGTTACTTTAAACAAGTAATCCAGGGTTTCAAGTAAAATTGAATTTATGTTAGGAATTATACTAACAGGTGGTCACCGATCGAAGTCGATAAGCAAACTTATTAGCAATTAAACCAAATAATTCTGCAACAAACAAAGTGTTATTAATACGACTGAGTGGCCAACAACCACTAAAATCCATTTCCTACAACCATTCACCTGAGGATAAGAGAACTCATATTTCCAATTAGAACCCAATCAATTTAACAGTGGTATGCGGGTTTGCCGCAATATGTTGCACACTGTGTAAAGTGTTACTACTTTGTTTCATTATTACTGTATTGACTCTCGTTGAACTTTAAGGAAAATGTCATGTACGAAGTTACTATTACGAGATATAAAGTATTAATTTTTGAAAAATAATGAATTTTGGAGGGTACAGGGAGAAATAAGGTTTTAAAATAATTAGGAGTTGATGTAAAAGCTCTAATATAATATTTTACTTCTAAAATAATTTATTCTTAAATCTAACTTTTAAAACAATAAGTTTACACATTAAATATAATATTTAATTTTAGACTACTAATTAATTTTTTTGGGAAAATCATTATTGCCATTATATACCATAAATTTTAAGAATATATCTTACGCATAGAGATGCCTTATCTCAACACGACTCCCTTTACTGAAGTCCAATGTAGTAAATTAACAGTAGTGCTGAACTATGTTCCGGGGTAATAGTGGAGAGTTAATTGCAGAGATGTTAAAGCCCTTAGGGCGTCATATGCAGATAATATGTATCATTAACATCTGCTCAACATTACATCAAGTGACCGTGTGTGGATATTAACGTAAAAAAGAACAAGCAGTTAATTAGCACTCAGTTTCTGCTTATTGTTGGGGTGGAAGGGCTCTCTTCCACATATACGTGCAATAAAAAGAGAGCCTAAAATTTAGATGCCAATTTGATCAAAAGCCTCATATTTTGGGATACTTAATTGCAATATACAGCAAACCTCAAAGACAAAGAATCCGATGAACGCTAAGTTTCGTATTTAATTTCAGCATCTTCAAGGATGTAATCGAAGGTCTGCAAGACAACTCTCACCGCGAGTTATTCTTTAGATGGAACACTTTTTATAATATTTTTATTTTATCGAAAGCGACTTCTATCGGTTTTGATAAAAGTTCATGTTTTTAAAAATATATTTTAAATAGTAAAATACTAATCTTGAATTTTCTTTGAATAAGCTTTTAAACTTACATTCTGTTTCTTTGAACGTTTATTCATTTAGACATAATTCTTATATTAGTTATAACTGAGAGAGACAAAAGCTTACCATGTTAAGTTGGATGAATAAGCTTAAGATGTCCCAATAAGAGCAAGGGCCTCCTACTAGGGGTTGGGGGACCTCATTAAGTGTTCCTCATACGGTGAGCTATGCCGCGTAGAGTTTTTATTCGTCGCATTAGTATGAAATGTCTAGAACTGTGATCCTGTGAACCATCGCTTGTCTGTTGTACACATCCACTGCACTATAACAATTTTCACTGCACTTGGACGGTTAATGTTTGGGTTCCTTGGTTTCGCCACATATTCCTGGTTTTGGCAATGGTGTACCAGTGGCTGCCTGCTATGGCCTTCAAGATGTCGGTCCATCTGCGTCTTGGCCAAACTCTGTGTATTCTGCCTATGTATGGGTCCATCATCCTGGCACGCTGCGTCCTTTGTCAAGATGACTCAGATGACCGTCCCAGGTCCATTTAATCTGCCGACTTGGTTAGTAATGTTATTTGATGCTGACCTTATATACAGGGACTCACTGAAAACTTTGTCTTTGAGATATACGTACGTTCATGATTTTCCATAGCATGTTCCACTGGCATACCTGTATGGATTTCCCATGTGTGCCAGGTTAAGTATAGCTGTTGTAAAAACTAATTATACTGCATCCATCTTAAGAAACACACTTTTTGTACCACTTCGGGCCCATATGCACAAGCGTGACAGACGACAGTGAAAATTTGGCCCATGTGTTACGTCCTATTACATTCAAAATAGTAGTATACACAAGAGTAGCTTACCAGATGGTTTTGTTTTGTAGGTTTGTTCACGGAAATTGCTCACAGGAAAGTGTGTTTCTTAGGAGGCAGGAGTATAGAACAATCTTTTTTCGTAGCGACAGATCTTTACAAAGCAGGCATTCCATATTGCAAGTTTTGACCATCTAGGGCACCATTTGAAATGTTATGATACAACTGACTCTCCTTTTCCACAGCAAGAAAAATATTTGACCGCTGTTTCCGCATGTCCTGCTTAAAAGCTTCCATTCTTTGTCGTATGCAGCCGTAATTTCACCGATATTTTCATCCTGGCTTTTCAGGGTTGGTAACATTCTAACAAAATTTGTTTTTGACAGCTGTATTCATGGTCCTTCTGTTAACAGTTAATATAGCCATAAATTATTTTAGCTTCGCATAAAGTTACAGAAAAACCCGATTGCTTCAATGTTATTCTTGTGCATTTTTCCAATGTTTCTTCCTCTGGCTAAATGCTACTCATTTTAGAAAAGAAAAATGTCTTGAACAAAAGTTTAATTTATTGATGGCTACCACGATATCTAAAATGTATACCATAGGTTCACTTAAAACTGTGAATTTTACGACCCTGCACCTCTGTTGGGGCTTTCTGAGGAGCTGATCCTACACAGTCTGGAGAATTCCTGCTTTCAAAAAAATGAAAAACTTAAGCACTTAATTTATGAATCTATTTAAATATTTTTGCCCACTGTGTATAAATAAAGGGAAATTATTTACCTATTACTTTACTTGTTGAAGCTATCAGCTGATAAAAGCAAATGTTTCACAGAAATAGTATAGTCTTTTCCAAAGCATGACACCCTTGCCTCACTCCTCTGACAAGGGCGGCATTATTTTAAGGTGTGTATCTGTAGGAAATAAACGAACCAGAAGACTGGCTGCATTCACTCTGGCTGCATTGTTCCGGAATGAATAATTCTGAAAGACGAATACATATGCTATTATCCAAAATTTACTTTGTCCTCGACAGGCTGTAACTCAAGGGATTGGTTTGTAGTCCATAGGGGTAGGAAGAGGAAGATAATCCGTTGAAGAAAAAGGAAAAAGTAATAGATCATTCCTTACAGATTGCAATGTCGAACTATTAGCAAAAACGACATACAATTCTTGACCACTCTGTATGCGATTTACGCTTATCGCTACAGAGGGAAGTGGCGCCGCGGTAACGTGCGCGACCCGCATTTGGAAGTCACAGGTCCGTTCCCCGTCGACAGCATACTCTCGCTTGATTTTGTTGTATTTTCCTCTTCTCACTTAGGCGAATAGGATGTTTAGCCTAATACCAAGATTCCCTTTACACTGTTTTATTTCATTAAATATTACTTGTCATCTCTCAGCATGCTTTCAGGATCGTGGTGTATGGCTTGCCGGAAAGATGGCACATATGTTTGCGCAATGTCTATGCCGTTCCTTGGGCTTGGTGGCGTTGTGTAGACACTGTTCACTCTAGGGTGAACGAAGGCGCCTGTCGACATCGTACCCAGGGTGTTTGTGCTTCACAGCGTATCTTGACGCCAGGATAAACAACTCTTAGCACCTCTTATGGACTTCTGCGCGTTGCTGTGGCCTGTGATCGTGTGATCCCCTGCAGTTTCCATTCTTCATCCCCTCTTTCACCACAGTAGAGCTTGTGGAAGTGGCAGTGCATGAAATGTCATCCGCCTGTGTATACTCATTATTCTTTTGTTCGTATCATCTGTGGCTAATGCTTTGTAACGTGTACGCAACAATGAAATAGATTTAGAACAGAGAGATTCACAGTAGCTCACCTTTTAGAGGTTACATTTATATCATGCAGTTTAAAAGCCGAAAGAGTCTGGCGGTATTTTTATTTTTTTATATTTCATTATTATTGGACTCAGTTTACTGGAGAAATATGTAGACTTTAAGAGGCCTCGATGACCGTAGTCAACGTGCATCAGGATACGCTCGTTCGTGCCTTTACACGTTGTCATCCAGATTTTTCATTCTTCAAGTTAGAAGCAAAAGCGTCCACTTTGCCTGCTTGTGGTGCTCTGCCGCGTTCTCGACGATTCTTCCTTAATGTGTAGTGCTACTCCCATTTTCTTGTGATCACGCTAAGAGTGTGATTTCAAAGTAATTAGAAAGTCACCTGATTTTTAAAGATTTGTATGTCACTTGTCATTCATATTCCTCTCATGATCTGATATGATTGAACTCGACATGGTAAGGGTCTATTATAGGCCACCACTTCCCTGGGAGAAGAGATGAAGCTAAGGTACACCAGAATCCGTTAGAGGGCAAAATCAGCGGTGTAGAGATGTGCAGAAGGCTGGATAGATTGTCAGTAGACATGCGTACCACCGAAACAACTCGCTACCAACCAGAGAGAGGGTAATGAGACGACACTAGCGCTCTGGATAGCTAATTTAAGGGGAACCAGAGAAGAAACGTCACAGAGCAAATGCGTCGGATCGGAACTTAAAACGTAAACTTAGACCAGCTGCTGCACAAACATTGATACCTGATTTTGAAAAACTAGTGTGTCAAAAGAGCCAACAACAATCTGGAAAACTAGGTTCCACTTCTGAGTAATATCTTGTGCTTATTGCTTTTCTTCGAGCTGTTATTTAATACTGCTGTATTGTAAGTAGATTGTCGATTATTTTCATTTTGTTTAAACTATCAATTTATTGTTCATATGCTATTATTAAAATATAGGTACATAGTTGAATGAAAATGAAAGAAACGATTAAAACAATTTAGATAATAATTATATCTTTCATATTAGAATTCGATTATTATTGTTGCACAGTAAATTGTGCATTTAAATTGCAATATCAGCATTCCGCCACTGCTCTGAAGGCTACGGAGTGCACGGTAGACTATTCCGGCGTGCCACGGGTAAACTTGCACGGCCTACTGTGCACACTGTGCATTGAGATGGTGGCCACTGGTCTAAAGCATACATACACTAGTACAAAAATAATATTTAATGTTTGACTTTTATTAAGCATCATGCAATATCTATCATCTACACTTCTGCAAAATATTTATTGGAAGTTATTTATAGCGTGTATTTACATATTATATAGGGAAACAAATATTAAAATCGTGTGCTTGCTACACATCAGGACTTTGGTAAACACAGGTCCGATATTACTTCCTCCTTTCATACATGTATTTAACAAATTCAATGTTGTGTCAAGATGATCTGATGAGCCTTTTCATCAAAATATTTACCTCTGGTATAGTTTCTGTATTCCAATTACAATTACCAGGAAACTGATGAGCGATATGTTAGCGCATCACGCTGATGTCGTTCCATTTTGATATCCAGGGCGGGCGCAGCACAGGTCCTTGGGGTGTTCAGCTGCACACGCCAACGTGCACTTTAATCGTTGTGTTATCGTAAGTAGGTCCCCAAAGGCTGGCGACATTATCCTCCAAACAATGGATTATCAGGCATAACATCGCAAAAACATCATACTTTGAACGCTTCGCCTGGCTACGCCCATGAGGAACATTTAGTACTACTACATTTTTATGTGCTCTTTGTGCTAAGTGAAAAGATAATACCCCTGAATTCTGATCTACTTGATATGCCAACATCAAAATGGTGTTTAAAACAAGTAGAACCAAATTGCTACTTGAAGAAGCATTAAGCTGTTCAGGTGGAATGGGTCAATGACTCAGACTTCCGGAGACAATGTATAATGCATTTGTTTACCAGGGCTTACACAAGTTCCTGCAGCCACTGTAATGCACTGGTCATACAAGTAAATGGAAGTAAATTCTGGGCAACTTATAAATAAATATTTGAGAAATAAGGCAATATATATTTAAGAAGAATATAACTGAAGACCAATAATCACAGAAGTAAAAGTAGAATTAAATATATTGCCATAAATGAATGTAAGTAAAAATAAACAGCAATGAATACATAATAAAAGAATGAGAAATTAAAAGTCATAAATAAATAAACTACAATCTAGAACGAAAACTGAAAAGGACGAGTTTGAAAGAGATGGCTGTAGTGAAGAAGGAGCAGGATGTAAGTCAATTCCTTAATTATGAAGAAGAGGAGGAGGAAGACCTCGACTTTGTGTTCTCTTTGGAGCCAGGCTATTTTGTGCATTTGGGACATAATCCCAAAATGAATTGGAGTTTGTCTAATGGGCATGGTCCACCATGCTGGAGGCCAATGACCGTAGGTACGTTATCTTTCTACTAGAGCTATGGCAAGTAAAGAAAGCATTTATAGTATTTTACTAAAAAAATTCGAGATTGAGATTTCCTTGGGAGTTGTATTGAAATCAACAGGTACTTTTGTATAAAAATCTCCCTCCCTCCCTCCTTCCCTCCCTCTCCCTCTCCTTCTCTCTCTCTCTCTCTCTCTCTGTGTGTGTGTGTGTGTGTGTGTGTGTGTGTGTGTGTGTGTATATATATAGCTGAAAAACGAAAAGAAAATGAAATGAAATGTGTAGTGTTTAACGCCCGCTTTTACTACATACGGTACCGCAGGTGATGACACTAATGATACATTAGATGAAGATGGAGCACCGGTGGAATGAGATGGCGGGGAAAGCCGGAGATCCCAGAGTAAACCCGCCCTAGCGCCGTGTTGTCGACCACAAATCTCACTTTTGCAGTCGCCTGGGATCGAACCCGGGCCGCCTTGGTGAGAGCCAAGCGGTCTAACCACTGAGCCCCGGCGTGGCCCTAAAACGGAAACGGAAAGAGTATGGGTATTGAACTTGGTTATTTGGATTAGATTACGGTACGGAGGGGATGCCAGTCTTGATCTATTGTACCTATGCCGCAAGTGGGACATCCCCGGGAGGAAAGGTAAGGTGAGAGGAGAGTGAGAGAGAGAGAGAGGGGGGGGCGGCCGTCCCAAGGAGCCACGGTAATTCAGAGAGCAGGGTCCTGCTAAAGACTAGCTGGAAACTCCCCGGCAGGGCAGTACAACTGACGTAATGTTACAAGAAGCGCTATTATTTAGAACACATCTTGACTATGTTACACAAAAGGTGCATAACATACTAGCCAAAGTCGCAAGACAGTATAAACTGGGGCACCATTCCGTTTAAGGCTATTGTTTTATATAATAATAGTATACTGTGTTCAATTGCTGGAAATGCTGACAGTGCGTGGGCACTTAGACTATACCTAAAAACAGCTATTAGGTCATTGCGGAAACTAAAAAGGCGAATACTTATTATGATAACAGCAGCATTTGCTACAACTCCAACTGATGCCCTCCTTGTGGTATTGGGTCTAATGCCACTGGATCTGGAGATTAGACGAAGAACTGCATGTTATTGGCACCGAGAAAATAATTACCTCGTGCAGCACAACTAGCTGGTGTTATGATCCATGATGAGGTGGAAATTAGGGAAGTACTTGTTGTGGAATGGCAATAAGAATGGGATGCAAGCACAACTGACAGACTTACATATGATATTTTCCCAAACATTGTGGAACGCATGAAAATAAGATATTTGGAACCATCTAAGGGTTTAATCCATTATATAACAGGACATGAGCCATATTCTAGTTACTTATATAGATTTAAACTAAAAAACACAAATAATTGCAGATGTGGAACTACAGAAACACCTGAGCATGCTGTTTGGGAATGTCCACTTACCATAAGAAACAGGATAAACGCAATGTCTTATGTACAAGATCGGTGCATATATGATATTTTAGGAATAGATGGCTCTGGGTCTGCGCTAGCAAAGCTGATAATGCTTTCTCCATAAAAGCAAGAGAATTTTATATTTGTGAAAGACATCCATAAACTATGCTCCCGACTATATCGAAACCTGAATTAGTTTTAAGATAGTTTTAGAACTTTAATTAAGTCATTGATGTTATTATACCTATATTCATGTCATATGTTATCTGCTATTTTGTTATTTTGTATTATGTTATTATTATGTTGTTATGTTAAATGTTGAAATAATATGTAAGTACTCCTTGGTACTAAATATATAATGGAAATGTTAATATGTATACTCAATTATAACAATAAAGAGTGTAATACAGTCTGGAATATAAAATAGACACCAGACTCCCTAATAAAGGAGGCCGAGGTCTTGCTGATGAGCAAGAGCTCGGCCTCTTTTTTATCCCATCCACAGCGGTCCTCAAACGGTCCACTAGGCCGGCCCGAAGACCTTTCCGGAGGAGCGTATCATCCTGCCATGCAACGCAGAGACACCCACCAACATTTCTACCCTGAAATAGACCATCAGATGGAGGGATAGGGAATTCGAGAGATGTAATTAACCTATAAGTATTCGCCTGTCCATCCGGGAAAACTACAACAAAACCCCATGGGTCAGGTAGGTGGGACACGGGAATCGAACCCGGACCTCCCAAAAACTGACTACATATGTAGCCACCGGAGCCATCGCGCTCAGGTAATTTAGTTTCACTACCTTCCAAAATACATTTATATATGAAAATATTTAATTGATTTTACTTTTATGAAAGAGGGACTTTAGTGATCACTGGTTATTAAAATATTCCACTCGTTCAATATATTTGAATGAATAATTAAAGTAAGAGGTACAAAAATATATATAACTTCATACTGTTCTTGTGAGTTTGTAATTTTTTAAGAAATTCGTTGCTATTGACCTATATTTTCAAACATTTTAACATATATGTTTTGAAGTGTCCAGATAACTATCTTTAGACTCTACAATCACATGAAAACAGAATGGTAAAAGAAAGGCTGCATATAGAGACCTGCTTTTAAGGTTTGACTTTACTTAGTAAACTTTATTTCCCTTGTACCTGAAACGTTAAGTGTAATTGTACATGACAATTGTACAAAGTGTACATGAACTTTGAGCCCTAATATTCAATATTTCGTGTGGCCTTCATGAGCTACATTTAGAGCTGTTGTTCGCCATTGCCATTGCATCAAACAGGTTCTGAATAGCTTCCTGAGGGATTTCCCTCCACGCAGTTTGTATTTGAGCCCACAACTCCGTGACACTAGTTATTAGAGGATCATGACGCACCAGGGGCCGACCAACCATATCCCAGAAATGTTCAATGGGTGACATGTGAGGCGAACGTGCAGGCCAGAGAAGCAATGGTACCCGATGCTCTTCGAAGAAGGCTTGTACATTCCTCGCAATATGTGGTTGGGCATTGTCCTGTTGAAATATGGCCAGAGGAGAACCCTGAAGCAGGTGGAGTACCTCAGGCTCTACAAGCACCATTAGGTACCGGTTGCTGTTCAAAGTACCCTCAAGTCGTAGGAGGCGAGATTGGTTGTTGTAACCAATGGCGCCCCAAACCATCACACCCAGTGTTTGTCCACTATCAGCTCAACAATGTGTTTGTCCACTATCAGCTCAACAATGCAGCCCTCCAGGTTGTACACACCACGGTACCGTCGGACACGTATGCGGCCATCACTGTAGAACACTTCAAGCCGGACTCTTCCGAAAAGACGTTTTCCTACTCAGAGCCCAGTACTCAGTGCCTAATGTAGTCGGAGATCCTGGTTTCTGGACAATGAAAGCCAACGTAATATCATACGTACAAACAGTTCAACCTGTAACAGACGGCGATGGACCGATGATGAAGACAATGCCGCAGTACTACAGCGTCGAGCCAACACTGTGAATGGAGCTGTACGGTCCGTTATGGCCATACGGGCAAGATGACGGTCATCCCGTGCTGTGGGCATTATTCGTGGTCGAGTTCCCGCTCTTCGCTGCGTGCGAACTTCATTTATCCACTGCTTCCACACACGCATCACTGTCGTAGCACTATGCCCTGTATAGCCGAAATGTAACGGTATGACAAACATATCATTCTGCCCCTTCCGAACACGGTAACATGCTGATATGGTTGCCTTTGACGTCGACGGGGCATACTGGCACTCACTTTATTGTTTTTACCTTGTTTGACAGCTGTGCACTGACTACACAGGGAGCAACACTGACCCGGACTGACACGCGAGCGCTCCGCTCGTCCTACGTGTACCCTATCTTCCTGAAAACCTAATCACTTATTGCTTACACACTTTTCTACACTTCCACCAAGCTTGGAGTTATTTGGATAAGTCCTTATTGTTGTTGCAATTTTCACAAACATTCTGTGTTCAAACCGTTAGATGCCTGAAGTCGGTCATAGAAATCATTTTAGGTTTGACTGAACCAGGATTTAGGAATGACTTTCATCGCTTCCATTATTGGCTGCTTTAAATCTTCTAAGTTGACCACTGATTTCAAATTGAATTATAAAAAGTATTCAAAGTTGACATATCAGCGGCGGATCTTGTTGGCCGCTCTATGCGACCACTTCCGCCAGTTCACCGTTGTGAAAAGTCTGGCATTAGTACTGATAAAGAAGGTGATCAAATGAGCCGAAGTTCCATATTGTTGGTAAAAGATGATATTTCTTGGAGTCGATGAATGTCGGTGCGTGATAAGAAGTTTGCAAGGCCGTTGGATAGAACTTCATTTAAAAGCAGTGTCAAATATTTAGTCACGTTTAGCTTCTATAAAGAAAGGATCATAACATAGTCACCAACAATAGCAGGAGAAATATTAGGTTTCTACGGTGACTATCCATTCTGGATTTATGTCTGACGAATATTGGCAGTTTTACCGGTTGAAAAATCCATTCTGGCAGAAGGTGGCTGCATCTGAGATATAATAGAAATTTTTTTAGAAAACCGAGGTTTTTAATTTGCTCTGCCATGGATTTACAGAACTATTTTTCTATAAGGATCATCTTGCGAAAATTCATGCTAGTGCTTAATTTTATCAGGATGTGCTTGTTTCTTTTAAGGATTTTCATCAGGAAGTTTGGGTTATGTTGACTTCTAAAGCTAAATATGTTGTAGATACTTTTGTATGGGGTTTCTGTCATACGGAGGAGAACATCAATTACACTTTATTCTCATCAGTTACATTGCATTTTGAAAGTCCTTCACCCTTCCAGTTAGGGTAAATTTTCTTACAATTCTTGTCACCGAATCTTTTGCTTCTCGCCCAAACTCAGACAGAACTTTACGAGGGCTATTCAATAAAGAATGTCCACAATATTTTTTTTGACAACGTACCTTTACTCATTTTCATAATTTTCATAGTCCTTCTCAAAATAGTCTCCCATGAATGCGATGCACTTGTCACAGCTTTTCTGCCAGTCTTCAGAAACATGCTGGAAACCATTTTTTGGGAGAGCCTTCAAAATCGCCTCCGCAGCCTTCATCACTGCTTCTGATGATGGATAATGCCTCCCATGAAGGCGTTTCTTCACGTTATGGAATAGAAAAAAGGTCACATGGGGATAAATCTGGACTATAGGGAGGATGAGGGATGCACTTCACGTTGATTTTTGCAAGATATTCAGCAACAACATTGGCAATACGCGGCCGCACATTATCGTGGTGCAGCATCCAGCTTGCTTCATGGAAATGTGTTGTTTTTTTGCGCCTGATATGGACTTGCAATGTTTTCAGGACATCCCTGTAGTATTATCCAGTCACTGATGTGTGTGCAGGTACAATATGCCGATAAACCATTCCATGAATATCAAAGAATGAGATGACCATAACTTTCCCAGCAGAAGCAACCACTTTTACTTTTTGAGGGGGTTGGTGATGGATGAGATTTCCACACTGAGCCTTGCTGTTTGCTCTCAGGATCAAAATGATGTAGCCAAGTTTCATCAGCAGTGATTACGTTTGAAAGAAACTCTGGGTCTTCCTCTAGCATCAACTTTAACTGCATGTTACCTCCATTGCAGCGGTAGGCGATACTGAATATGTCTGAACTTGCCTGGTTCTCACAGGCAGGAACAAAGAGTACCAACCATGAAATTACTACGGCGTGTTTGTTTCACATTAAGCTAACAGAAATTAATAAGATTGAATTTTAGTGCGAAAAATTATGACCGTAAAAATATTATGATCATTCTTTATTGAACAGCCCTCGTATTTAACACGCTAGATGTCATGCTCAATTCCATAAATCTGTAAATCAATTAATATTAGCAAACATTTTCTATGAAAGTAACCAGTTAACGGTAAAATAAACATTTTTTCGCGGATACAAAACAAAAACAGTGAAATCACAGGGAAAATAAGAGTCATTTTACTCCGTTAAGCCTATAGTTTATTTTTAATTAATAGAAAACATATAGTAGTAATCTATGTGGCTACTTGTTGAAAAGCTACTGAATATAAACAGAAAGTTTAAAAAAATCGTTATCTTTTCTGAGTTTCCTGTATTTACAGCCACATATTTCAGAAGTAATTTAATTGGTGCAACCAATTTAATTATTTAATGTATTATTTAACCAATTTAATTTACCCTGTCAAATAATAGTCCTCTTTGACACGTTAATTCAATAAATTAAATTTTAAGGGATATATGACATTAAAATACAGTTTGAAAGCTATTAGTTGAATAGTTTCAGGGTGGTGACTTAATCGATTAAGTAAAGTAGGCTAGAACGAGAACCTTCAAAAGTAGTGTTAGGTTTCCGACGG
Organism: Mantis religiosa; assembly: GCA_030765055.1. Lineage (NCBI taxonomy): Eukaryota > Metazoa > Arthropoda > Insecta > Mantodea > Mantidae > Mantis > Mantis religiosa. Next base: position 69,166,100 of record CM060951.1, on the reverse strand, counting down.
ATGTCAGTAGATGTAATGCTGGTAGGTGAGATGGCGGCCGTCAAAGCTCTGCATATGTACAGTACTGTTATGACAAATGACTGACTGTGCCTTGAGTGTAATAAACTGATAATTACAGAGGTCCTCGCATGACGGCGCTATAGTCTTGCGTGCGAGCAGGACAGGATACACCTGCTACTGCTGCAAAAGGAGAACCGGACCCCGTTGTCGCCATGGCTCTTGTGTTTTTTTGTCGGCAGCTACTTGGCAACCGGTTAGGCAGGTTCCAATAAAACAGATTATGTGTTTCCAAGTGCAAGCATTGTGATGGTTCACAACGGTCCTCTCCAACCGTCATTGCTTCTTCCTTCCGTCCTTTTTGTTTGTGTGTGTCCTGAGTGGGCCTCCGGCACTGGAGACCAACATTGACTTCGCTGCGGTATGTTCCTGAAGCACTGCAAGGCACGGACCGTGTGATGTCTATTTAACTCTATCCTCGTCAGTTCATAGCAACCCCCATATAAAAAAGCTTGAATTCTGTATAATTTATCACTGGAAGCGCCGTATATATAGAATGCCTTTCTAAGAGCGCCTTGGGGTCCTTTTAAATCAAATGTGAATATAGAAGTCACTCTCATAATATTTGCCTTTGGCAAAAAATAGCTTTGTTACTATCTTCTACTTAAAAAATGAAAATAATATGAACAACTCAAAGAAATGAGCGTCACTTTAATGTAAGTATGTACCATTGAGTGCCGAGGTTGGTGATACACATTTTCAGATATATTATATGTATAAACATTTACTTAATATTATTTGAGGTAAACATTTGCAGAATTTGGTTTATTTCATATTTCATTGCAGCTGCAGGAGAGCTAGGAGATAGATACAATAGAAAAATGTTTTAAGCGCTGTTTGCTATGTGATTGCTATGAATTTCTGTTCTCTTTGCATGCCCAGGAAAAAAATATGAACAATGATTTTCCTCTTGAGAAAAGAATATTTAGTTTTGGATACGGATAACACTACAAAAATGTTTACTTAACATAAATTTATGCTTAAGATGATCTATATTTTGAGGCAGTAAAGAGCTTACAAATTATACATTCATTCAAGAGGACTTCAGACTATTCCCAGAAAGTTAGAGATATTAGATTTAAAATAAGCTATAACCTGAGGAAAGTTTAGCAGAACAGCAAAATTTTCGAAAATAATACGACCAAAGAAGTTTTTTGACACGATTTGTATATTTTAATGAACTCTACATGTACCTGTTTAATTTTGTCAATATTTTATGAGCTGTTTTAAAAATGAGTTCGGTAAGAACAGTAATTTAATGGGTTATTCCCATGGCCCCAAAAACATAAAATTTATTTGGCATGTTACCATATATCACAACAAATATATAGCTATGGTTACTTTTCATAAAATCAGTAAAAGTGGTTTTTATATAGTTGGACACAAAAATTGCGGGGTGTAGGGGTTGCTTTTGTATCAGCGCATGAACAAGCATGAAATCTGGGTCCTAAATTGGGTAAGCTATAGAAAAAGTAGCGCATATTAATTGAAGTAAAGAAAGTAATCAGACAAATAGTTCCGTATGATCTTATTTGTTTAATAGTTATAATACAAATGTTTGTGATATATGCAGAGACTTGATGCATAATAAGGGCTTGAAGTTTGTTTGTTGTTTTTGTAATGTACGTCCTCCAACGTTAAGTCATATCGGACGATGAATGGAATGGGTGAAATGATGCTCCAATGTGCCCAGGGTCCATAGAGTTTAGAGTTACCCGACATTCGTCTTTCAGAATAAGGGAAAACCCCGGAAAAACCTTATCCAGGTAACTCATCCTGACCGAGATTCGAAATCGGCACGTCTTGAACGTGAGGCAGACACTCTACCACCATGCTAGCGAAGTGGGCAATGGCTTGCAGTTCTCAAGAACGGAGCCTGGAGGTATAGTATACAATTATGGATGATACTTTGCACAACATATATCTACATACTGTGGTTAATATCCCATCAGGAAGAAGGGACGCATTTGACTACTACTACTGGAGTTTAAGGGCCTATTTCGCCCATGGGTTTATTTCACCCTGGCTTATTTCGCCCTATGGCTGTTTCAGGGGTGTACTCTCTTCAGTCTTGACTTTATTTTGGGGTTGAGGGAAACCGGCCTTTTTTATTTTGTTGCTTTGTTTATTTACATTAGCATATGTTAATAATTTGTCATGCGTAGCTGTTAATTGCTAATTGTAATAAGTTTTTCCTATTTTTGTTATATTTATATATAATTTTTCTTTTTATACATAATTTGTATTATTATTTTGATTTTTTATATATTTTTGTAGTAGTTTTTTGTACTTGTGTTTTGTATTTTGTATTTTTTTATTTTTCTATAATTTTTAGTATATTTTTTCTTTTCTTTTTTTTTTTTTGTAATAGTATTTTGTTTTCTACATATAATATATGTGGTATACGTACAGTTATTTTGATATGTGTTAAATCACAATGGTCAGTTCCTAAGCTAATAGCATCCTGAGATCTTCTTGAATCTCGTCGTCCTCGGCTTCCTTGATCATAGCATGGTGTCGTATAAGGGTGACGATCGGTGGAGCTGTGGTCTCCGTCTTCTTATAGCTCCCTGCTGCTTCAATCAGCTGGCTCCTGTATGACCTCTCGGATGCGTTTGCAATGTTATCTGTACATTTGGTTGTGAATGTGTTGCTCTAGTGTTGCTGCCTTGCAGATGTCATATATTTCGTCGTTTTTATGCCAGGGTAGGAGTTTGTTGGCTATTCTTAAGCATCTTCGTTCCATTTGTTACAGCCTGGTTTTGATGTATAGTGTTGATCGGGAAGGTGACGATGGCGGCGTAGGTGAAGTATGACCTGATGATTGTTTTATACAGTTGGTTGAGGATCGGTGTTGAGAGTACTATGTTACCCATTTTGGATAAGTAGTGCAGGGTGGAGATTGCTGCCTTTGCTTCTTGCATCTTTTTCCGGAAATGCGGTTTGGAGTTTAGTTTTTTGTGGAGTATTATTCTCAGGTATTTGACGGTGGTCTGTAGTGGTATATTGTGTCCCTGGAAGGCTATCGTTGATTCCTGGTAGATGCGTTTGGTTTTTCTGCGAAAGATGATAGCTTGGGTTTAGCTTGCCTTTACTGTAAGTCACCACTTGGACGCCCATCGGTCAAAGGCTTTTAGCTGTTTTTCTAGCCTTGGTGTGGCGTTCATTAATTTCGGAGCACTGCTCAGATAGGCAGTGTCGTCGGCGTATTGTGATATGACTATTATTGGGTGGATAGGCTGTATTGTGTCAGATGTGTAGATAATGTACAATAGTCCGGAGATAGCGCTTCCCTGTTGTGTGCCTGCTTCTAGTGCTATGGGAGCTGATAAGGTGTTATTGATTTTTATGCGAGCTGTCGTGTTGTTTAAAAAGCTTGCTGTCCATCTTATGATTCGTTGTGGGATGTCCATCATTGTCATTTTGTATTGTAATCCGTTTGTCCAGCATCTGTCAAAAGCTGCTTGTATATCCAGAAAGACACTGATGGTTGTGAAGCCTTTATTAATGTTGTCCTGAATTGTTGATATGATGCGTATTGCTGGTCTTCGATCGTCACGCTTCTCCTGAAGTGGGCTTGGGTCTTCGGGATCAGTTGATGATGTTCGAGGTAGTTTTGCAGGCGATTCACCATTATTTTTTGTAGAACCTTTGGACATCGTTGCAGTCAGGGAGATGGGTCTGTAATTTTCGTGTCTGGTGCTGGGCTTACGTATTTGATGCAGATAGACAACCTAAAATAAGTGCCACTGCTGGAGCAGCCGAGAGAGTGCAATGACCGATTTATCAACCAAGCAGTCCTCTACTATCCACGGGGAACACCCCGTACTTGAGCAAGCATCTGGAACATTTTTCTGCACAAATATAGAAGTACACCTGACAGACAAGAAGAAAGAGGAATCAAAAGGAAATGATAAAAATGAAATCGTGTTAGAGCAGAAAATACCGCAGGTTGCTCTATGGCCTGAAAAACCGCAACAGAACCAGAGTCAGAGCATCCGGTTGACAGGAAATGAACCCGGGACCACCCTGAATGAAGGCATCACATCTTACCTTTGAACCTATATAGGGACAATGAAGGAAGTTCGTAATTTCCTCCAGCTGCAAACAGTATCGCTACTCATAAAACGTTTCTGCAGTGCTTATTTACGTACCCACAAAAGGACAATAAGTATTTATTTCTGCCAACATGCTTAATTTTGTTGTCATACTTTACTAAGCGTTCAGGTGTGTGCGTCGCCAGTCCGGTATTTTTTCATTTGCTAGTGACAATATAATTACGAGTGCACGCTCGATAGAGTTATAGGACTTCCTGGAAGCCTACGTGCTTTCCTGTTTTCTTAATAATACGTTATCCTAATTTATAATGTCGTTTCTGAGTATTTCTTCTTCACAACAAAAGTGAAATAATAAAATGAGAGAACTTCGAAGTTTTATATTATAAAACATTAAAGATATGCGCTAGCAATATTCAATCCAGGATGACCCACACACATACAGGAGAATATCTCTTAAGTGGATAGAATAATAAAAGCAGTAAATCTTATTCAAATAAAACAGGGGCTCATTGTGGTGCAAGGGAACCCTACTTTAGAATTTTAATAGAAACCCCTGATACTTACCTCTCAGTAAATTAAATAAGTTCAAATATGGCATTTTGTACCATAAAATGTTGAACAGTCATAAGGTATTTTCATTAAAGTATTAAATATTAAGTATTAAATATTAGAACAAGTACTAAACCTTAATTAATACAGGGTGGGTCAAAAAGTGATGCCTCCTATTTTTCCCCTTAAATAATAAGTTGTGTGAAAACTTTGAATTTGGCGCAATTTCTCAAACCTTCTTCTCCAATCCCCTGCAGTAGTAACTTCCTAAATCAACAGGTGGCAGCACTGCATCCTCTCGCAAACTGGCTGACATCGACATTCGTATTAGACTTCAAATAAAATATCTTATAGTATCTCAAAATTCATTTTATAAAAACAAAACATTATAATTGCTTAGCCCCATGGAACCAGAACATCAAAAGTATCATAGTTCCATTTAAAATTGTGAGGTTGTTCCCCCGAGCTCCATAAGGGTCCTAAAAAACATGTATTTGCATATCAGCATCAATTAGTTTAGAGTCTTTGTTATTGGTTTGCTCTACTTATTTAAGAACACAGTAACAGTTTATACAGACTACTAGTTTGCGCAAAATGTAGCAAGTGTTCAAAAGCATTGGTTAAAATTAATGAATCTCGATTATCAGAAAAACTCTCGCATAGTAAGTAATACCAAGACTGTGACAGAATGTATTTATTTCAGATTTTCTCTTAAGGACTTGATTAGAGTATTGAAAATAGAATTTGTAGTTGAAAATTACTTTTTACACCCTACAACGCAAAGACTATTCAAAGGTTTACCAACATACGAGGGGAGCCCCAAAAGAAACCGGACTCCGAGGGCGCTGCCACTGGTAGACGTAGAGCAGGGTTCTCACGCTAGATGGTGTTAGTAGAGACCTTCATGAAACAACTGTGCAGACGGCGTCAGTGTAGTGCTGAACGTGCAAGCGTGGTATTGTGTTTCTCTGACTGTTACCTATGTGAAGTTGTTATGGCAACTTTAAAAAAACAAGGAATGTGTGTGAAATTTTGTTTCCTGCTTAAAAAACTGCAACGAAGACACACAAAATGCTTCAGGAAGCTTTCCAGGAGGACGCTATGAGCCGCACACAGGTTTTCCTGCGGTTTGGGTGCTTTAAACGTGGTGAGATATGTGTTGAAGAACAAGCTAGTTCTGGACGCCCTTCAACACCGCGACATGAGGAGAACATTGAAAAGGTCCGCCAAAGATCAACGAGGATCGTCGTCAAAAGATCGACCAAATTTCAGCAGCGACAGGAATCAGTTGGAGCTCGTGCCAGCGGATTTTGAGGGAGGATTTGCACATGAGACGTGTCGCTGCTAAATTTGTTCCACGCCTTCTCACACAGGAGCACAAAACCATCCGCATGAATGTGTGTCAGGACTTGAAGACAGAGATTACACGTGATCCAAACTTCTTGAACAAAGTCATTACAGGGGATGAGAGCTGGTGTTACTGGTAAGACCCAGAAACCGAGCAAGCGTCAAGCTAGTGGAGGATTCCAAACTCTCCCAGACAAAAAAAAAAAAAAAAAAAAAAAAAAAAAAAAAAAAAAAAAAAAAGCAAGGCAAGTCAGGTCAAATGTGAAGACGATGATCATTATCTTTTTTCATGCCGGTGGAATTGTGCATTGGGAATTTGTAACCCCTGGCCAAACTGTTAACCAGCACTTTTACTTGGATGTTTTAAGGCGTCTGCGAGAGGATGTGAGGAGGAAACGCCCGGAACTTTGGCGATCAGGTGACTGGTTTCTGCATCACGACAACGCTCCAGCACACATGGACTTACGAGTGACCCGCTATTTGGCATCTCAGAGGTGGTATGTCTGTCTCCACGCTCCGTATTCGCCGGTCCTAGCTCCGTGCGATTTTTCCCTATTTCCACGAATGAATAAAAAAAAGCTAAAAGGGGAGCGTTATGACGATGTGGAGGCGGTAAAACAGCTTCGCAAAGAGCACTGAACATTATCAAACTTTAAGAGTTCCAAACATGCTTCCAACAGTGGGAAAAGAGACTTGAGAGGTGCATTGCATGTAATGGAGAGTATTTTGAAGGTGATGAAGTAATTTTGTAAAAAGGTTCATCAATAAAGTTTTTATGACAACAATCCGGTTTCTTTTGTGTCCCCCCTCGTATTTGTAGCTGAATTCTGTTTTATGTCCAAGTTCTGTGATACGGTGCTGCAAGTTTAAAGAAATACAAATTGATCAATGGAAATACAAATTTAGAATCTATCCAAAGATGTATACAATGGCTTCTAGCTATCGTTGATCGAGGTAACGGCAAATAAGTTCCCACCTTAAAATCTGATATTGGGTTGATTATATTGCCTAGACTGCAGTTTGGAGAAATTTAGAGAAACGTGCTGAACAGTGAGAAGAATTAGCACCATATAAACAGGCAGTTGAAGGACCAACTGCCCTCTGTGCTGTCGTGGCTCCTTAAACCGGCCGCCCTCTTTCTCTTTCGCCTCATCCTTCCTCCCGGGGATGCCCCACTTCGGGCTTAGGTACAATGGGCCCTGCATGGTGGCCTACGTACCGAATCCCCTCCATAATGAAGTCCTAATCCTAATGGCGAAGCAGTGAGAGGGACAGAGAGCAAAGTGTGGAAAGAACGGCTTTTAATTGAAGCTAATATAGTTTAGAGGGTTTCAGATTTGAATGTGATTCGATACTCGTAAAAATATGCCAAAGGAGTAAATTTAGCAAAATGTTACAACGTTTTGCCACTGAAAGCGACGTAGTATTTAGAAACATAGGAATTTGTATCGTGGTGTAAGAGAAGAGAAACTGTTCTTCCTTCTACAGTAGATAGCTTAGCAATTGTTCATACGTGGACATTGCATGGCATAATCTGCAAGTTTTACAGACATTGGAAGAGACCACTGTAAATAATTTTGTTTTCGGTGTCAAAATCATTTCGGTCACCAATAATTGCTCGACAAAAATTCTGTAACAACAAATATTCTTTATACGGAGAGAGAGAGAGAGAGAGAGAGAGAGAGAGAGAGAGAGAGAGAGAGAGAGAGAGAGAGAGAGAGAGAGAGAGAGAGAGAGAGAGAGAGAGAGGGAACGCTTCTTTCCTTTCAAAATAAATTAGGAAATCACACGCATAATAGTTCAGTTTGATGTAAAAGGTATATAATTCGTCACTAATTTTTGAAGATTTCAACACTTTTCAAAAAGAAAAACGTTAAACACGACCTAGTGAAATATGTGCCCTGAGAAGGAAAGCAAAACAATTGTAATTTGTGTATTAAACGTTATTAAAAAGTACGAATATCTTTCAGCATCCATAGGTTTTGTTTTCCGCTTACTTCCCATACTATAATTACTTGAACTTCAGGTGAATTTTATGTGTAATGGGATCACTGAGGACTACAAGCAAAGTAAACAGGAGAAATACTTATATGATGAGCAACATTTATGTACATGCCTTTTTGTAACTAAAACGTTAGTTTTTGTGTAACTATTACAAACCACTTCTATTTTTATTCTGTTTACTTTAACTTAATTAAAATAAACCTTAGCGAAGTAATTTTATTATAAATTTGTTGTAAGTACAATGGTAGAGACAATAATCGGCAGTCAGATATTGCTACATGCCACACTCTTTCTATGACTTCTTGAGAAATAACTGAAGAGCTATAGCAATTTTGAAAGGTGAAAGTAGAATAGATTGTGTTTTGAAAACATCTACACTTTATGTACAAAGTTTTGTGTTTTTATATTATGGTTTAATCATTATAAATTATTGTGTAACATTTCTTTCTAAGAAAATAATATGACTAATAAATTCCAGTTCCTTCCTGACGTATATTTGGCTGTTTATGTATGTTGAATAAACAGCAAATGAATTAAACTCTTTGGAATTATATATGAGAATACCATAACTTATCAAAAATTGCCCATGTAAAGGTTAAATTAAGGCAGAGGAGGTTTTGAATAATTTAACGGTTCCCCTTGATCAGAAACATAAAGTCACTTAAGTAGTAGTATAGAATTGAGAGAATCAGCACAGTGTAGATAAGATGTTGAACTCTCCTCTGTGTTAATATATGAGTGATGTAGAATGCTCATTGATTTAGAACTCTCCTATATGAAAATCGAGTTGTAAAAGAAGGGGAGTGTTGGCGTAGTGCCGTTCTCCCCTGTGCAGTGAGATGTTTTTGAGGGTTGGGATGATGATGATGATGATGATGATTGTGTGTGTGTGTGTGTGTGTGTGTGTGTGTGTGTGTGTGTGTGTGATGTGTAATGTGTGATGGATGGGATGGGTAACGGGGGGGTTCCGGGGATGTTTGAATTAAATGTGAATTCTTTTCGATGTGTGTGTGTGCTTGAACTCTCATGTATGAATATCGAAGTCTAGGGTTCGATATTGTGATGGGGCGGGGTGGGTAACGGGGGTTCCGGGGATGTTTGAATTAAATGTATTGATAGTAATTCTTCGATGACTGTGCTTGAACTCTCATGTATGAATATCGAGTCTAGGGTTTGATATCTATTACGTTCAGTGCTTCGATGTCTGTGCTTGAACTCTCATGTATGAATATCGAGTGTAGGGTTTGATATCTATTACGTTTAGTGTATGATATATGATGTAGTATCGTTATTCTTTAGATAAAAGAATATCGAGAGAATGATTAGGTATGTTTACTGGGAGAGATTTATGAAAATAAATGTAATAAGACATTCTGGTAAGGGGTGTTCCCTATGCAGAATCTCTCCTTGAGCTATTGTATCCAAGAGCGATGTAAAGGTTAAGAAAAGGTTAAATTCCATTCCCACATCGAGGTACGAGAAAATATAAATCTATTCCACATTGAAGTATAAGGGTGATGACGTGTTGTCATTCCTCAAGATTTGTGCATATGTGAGTAAATTCGAATTAACAGGTCTCACCCTGTCCCGCCAGCTCGGGAACGAACGTGTCCTCACTTCACACAAACCCTCCGTCCGTTAAGTACAATCGACGATAGGATGGGGAGGGGGGAGACAGGTATGATCACGTTTCATCACCCATCTGCTCACTCGGGAACGAATGCATTCTCACTTCACATCGCAACGTCAAGATGAGTGGAACAACAACACCTATCATTGAAAGTGATACCAGATTCTGGGAGAATCTACGCAATTTCGAAGATTTGCAAAAGCATTGGGTTGAGCATCACGATGAAACGTGTGATGGAAAGATGCATCAAGTGATTTGCAAGAATCCTTCCCATCATGATTCGATCACATCTTATGCTCAATGCGGAAAGAATTGTAAAGTGTACCTCGGGTAAGTAGAATTATAATTGTGTGTTAACGTGAAAGTGTTGTTATGTGTTATATAACTAATGATAAATATGTTTATTTCAGTAAAGCCCAAAGTGAAGATGTGGCATGCCAGTCCGAACAGGATCAAGGTGAAGATGTGTGCGGTCCGTACAATGATCGTCCGTTTAAGGATATCGGTACATCGAAACCCGAGGAGGAAGTCATAGAAAAGTGAGTATAAAATAATAAGAGTTTTACGTTAACAAGTGTATTAAATATTCACGATGTTGAGACATAGTTCGTGTATGTCCGCAGATCCAGTAAGAAAGGAGACAAGAAAAAGAAGACGAACTGCAAACCGAGAATCGTCAAAGCCAAGAAGACGTTCGATCAAGACAGTTTCATCATAATGATGTTCGAACCCTTCACACCCTTCGCAGAAGAAGTAGAGGAAGAAGTTGCGAGTGATGGTAAATAGTGTGTGCATGAACGATAACGACATCTCCATCAGCATTGACTTTCGTGTGAACATAGGATTATACAATGAACTCCCATCACTTTACATTAAAGCCACACATGACGATACGTTTGTGTATATTACAAAAGAGGATTGGGAGGTAATAATGTCAAATTTGTGTGTTTTGGATACGTATCTGAAAGATGGTAAGCATCCATGTGCACCGTACAGTGAAAATATAATATATGCATTTAATATAATGTTATGCATGAATAAGATGCAAGAAATAACGTTTGTGAATACATGTTTAAATGTGGGCAGTATAAACCTGAATAGTACTGCATTCAATGGACTTAAAAGACTAATTCCATATATTGAAAGAAATTTATATCAGTTGTATGATATTCATAAATCATTATGTTCATATGATGCAAAAAGCAGGAGTGCAAGGAAGAGGATATTGGAGATGTATGTTAAAGTCAATAAAAAGATAATTTGAATTTGTAATGTTTTATTTATTACACCTATATGATAGATTGTACAACATGAGTTAGTGGTTTATAAGTGAATAATTTATCATGAATAATTAAACAGAATAATGAAGTTTGTGCAGGAAAATTTGACGATGCTTGAACTTCCAATCTGACATTCACTGCCCCCGTCACAGTATCCTCAGGTTGATGAGAGCAATCGATGACGAATAGCGGTGCATATTTCAGAAAGTCGTTCCTTTTCAAAAGAGGGTAATTCTCCTTTCCATAGTAGGATGATTGAAATTTGGAATATTGATCATACAGAGATGCAAATTTCGAATTGGCGAAATCCAAATTCATATCGTGATAGGGGTAAGATTCACTGTTGAGATAAAGTTTCAGATTGGTGATATTACAATTATCAAATAGAGAAGCATCCTTAGCGAGATGATTCAATCTATCCACTTGTGCACCGACTATGACGAAACGTGGTTTTTCAAGTTTAGTCGTGGTTGCAATGTTCCATGTGAACGCTTTAGTTTGAGGTACAGCAGGTTGAGTGTGAAGGTCCAAGGTTCGAAATGCGACGTGTAGAGGTTTATCCGATTTGACGAGTTTAAGTTTATCAACTCGTTCAGAATCTGAAAGTCGAAGTACAGGCATCCTCCATTCGAGTCTAGTTAGTTGTATGGTTGTAGGATCGTTTCCAATGATACAATTATTAGAATCCTTAGATCTAATGAGAATAAGTTCAAACTTGCTATTAAGTATGACCTCCTTGTGATCGTCGGCGAAACCCAGCAACATCGAAAGAGGAACGATAGCATTGAAGATACCATTCGATGTATTCACGATGTCTACCACACCTCCAGGATAGATCCATCCAGCATTTAGTAAACGATTCGATTCCAGTTCATTCAGTGCAGCATAGTTACGCATCGTTGATGAAATGCCCGGATTCCTAGTTCTATCAATAGTCGTTCCATTCATATCCAGACGAATCTCATCGAATAGGAATGCCATAGCATTGTTACTCAATTTCGATGTGGCAACGGTGCCGTCGGGTTTAGTGAGAGTCCCCTCAATGTAGAGATAACTTCTACTAGGAAGCGTGTACAAATCTTCAGCTTGACATGGAATTCTAATTTCATCGTTCACATCGAGAGCTGACGTATTGTACGGTAGGAATACGTGTTCTTCCTCCTTACTGATCTTATCATCAAAGGTCGGAATCCCGGTCACGTCCAACACATCCATCATAGAACCTTGAAGCCTAAGTTAGCGAGAAATTGTCGATTAGACGATGTGATTAGCTTGCGGGTCGATGATCGAGTAGAGATCAATCTCGAGAGATGTTTTTTAATATAGCATCGTCTCTTAAAACTTATACCCATTACGACGTATGTGCAATCGTACAGTGATGGTTTCGTTCCTGAAATCTAACTTATCGCCGTTCTGGTCTACCACTCTAATGTCGAGATGATCAATGAGATTCGTATCGATGATTGGTAAATATATAGGACTTGATGGTTCCTGCGAAATATGATAACCTGGAGGTACCGATGGGAAAAATTCATACAGAGAATGACCACTTTTACCATTGATGAAAGATCCCGTTGCAAGACTACACTCGATACGTATGATGCTGACCTTGAATATGTTAACCAAATCATTAGACTCGGTCAGCACGTTTGCCGGTACCCTCTGTTTAGAGGTGAAACCGAGAAGTGAAGCAATAGATCTCTCACGACTAAAGTCGATAATATAGGGAGATTGAATTTCTGATTTCATGGTGTTATTATTAGCACGTAGAATAAAGTCGTCACCGATGTCGAGAGCATCCTTGATCAATCTGGCGATATCATCCAATTCATAAGTACCCGGTGGAATTACTATACGTTCGACTTTTCCATCGCGAACGTAATGGAATAGATTATTACTCTCGTCCACATTCGGAATTGAGTAAAAAGTCTCAAAATTCAATAGAGCTATCTCGTAATGTCCGTTAGGATCCAGATGTAATGGTGGATTTAGAAATGTAGAGAAGCTGGTATCACTACCACTCACGGTGATCGTGTAACTCATCGAGGAGAAACTGAAGGCACAAGTGACCGCAAATCACAGAATCGAATTCTTGAAATCTCGTCGTATTATATAGGAGCTTGACACCCGAAAGGTACGTTTCTATCTCTTCCGGAGGTCTCAGATCGCCGAAACTGTCAAAGTAGTAGGCAACGTCACCATCCTTACGTACAGCAACCCAATGTGTACCAGGGTTATTTGATGTATCCAGATTCACTACTATTCTCTCATAGTATCGAGGATGTGGAGGTAGTTTATCGATCATGTAGACACCTCTAAAATGTGGAATGCGTAGACGTCGTGCATACGAATCGATCTCGTTAGCACTCAGGGCTTTTTCCGGGATAAATATAGGCCTCGCCCCGAGTTTTTTGATCGAAGATATAATCCTCTACCCTTACGACGTCTCTTACGGCGAAGACCTTTGCCCTGAGCCAAAGATTCCATGCGCTCGTTGTGACGTGTTAATTCCGCAAGTTGTTTTGCATCCGAACGTTTCTTATTGACAGCCGTAGCAATCTGAGCAGCACCTCCAGCTAGACCACCTGCTGCACCTAGAGCTGCTAAAAGTGGTAGCAAAGGTAAGAAACCACCTCTCTTGTTGCGACGTTTACGCATGCCAGCGCCCGCTGCCAATTTACCCTTCATAAGTGTAGTCACAAGTCGAGCTGCAAGTCGTTCGCCCAAAGAAGCGTCGGCAGACTTTACACGTCTCCAAGCTTTCTCTACCAACACCTTATCGGCTAGACGACGAGATTCTGTATCAGTACTCTCTGCGTAAGCCCGATCGTGATCGAGACACGCTGAATCTAACCCGTTCACCGGTAAGTCACCTCTCTGCAAGCGTTTATGTAGTTTCGTTCCGGGACCGCAGAAACGATAACCCGGTAAATGTGCCTCAAATGGTAATGAATTAATCAAGGAATTAAGAATTCCCGAACCTTTGCGTGCACGTGTAGAGCGCATGTCTCACTATGAAATAAAAAAGGCAAAACGTGCGCTTTATAAGTATACGATTCCTATGACGATTGGCTAAATCCAGTAAAGACATAGATTGCCCTTATCACGAACGAAATAAAAGACAAAACTTATGCTTTATAAGTATTAGTCGCGATATGGAGATAGTAAAGCAAAAGTGTACGCTACCCATACAGGTGTTAGATTTCGAGGATGACATTCGCAAAGGACGACACGGTACGTTGTTTCCGAGTAACGTTAGAGCGCTCATACTTGGCAGTTCAAATGCTGGAAAAACGAACGTTTTACTCAACCTGCTTATTCACGAGAATGGTCTGAGATTCGAAAACCTCTACATATACTCGAAATCGTTGCAACAACCTAAATATCGATATTTACTCAGGTTACTGAAAACTATACCCGATATAGGTGTATTTACGTTCGATGATGGTGATAAAGTAATTCAAACGTCGGATGCTAGAGAAAATTCGATATTCGTATTTGATGATGTGATAAATGAAAAACAGGGTAAGATAGCTTCATATTACAGTATGGGTAGACATCGTAATGTCGATGCTATATATTTAGCACAATCATATGCTAAAGTACCTAAACATTTAATTAGAGATAATGCAAATATGATTATATTCTTTAGACAGGATAATCTCAATTTAAAACATATATACGAAGATTATGTAAATACCGATATGTCCTATGATGAATTTAAGAATATGTGTAAACATATATGGGAGAGTGATGAACGATCCTTTGTTGTTATAGTACCAGAATATCCACTGAACGAGGGACGCTACCGTCACGGTTTTGATCGCTTTATCAGAATGAATAAATAGAATAATCCATCACTTAAGCAATGAGTATCGACAGGTTCGGATCCCGAAGAATCATACCCTCTAGGGGTGTGTTCAATCGATATATCATAACTAGAGATGGATCGGGAAACTATCGATTCAAGGGAAAGCGGTTGTGCAATATTCACGACCCTGAAGAAGGTGACGATGCATCGACTAAACGTTATGTGGATACGCATACGGCTGACGTCGAGAATCGAATGCAGATCTTCAGCGAGCAGACCTCGTATCAGCGTATGGGCGAGTTTGAAGCTATGCTTAGGGATCACATACAAAAATCGCTCGACATCCAATACAACAATTTAATGGAGTACTTAAGTAAATATGCATTTAAACGTGATTCCGAAAATAATGTCATTATAGATGGTATAAGAATGAAAACGCTGTTGGACCCCCTTCACGAACACGACGTTCCTAATAAAAAATATGTAGATGATAGGATTCCAATTCACGACTCTAATGAAACTCTATCATTTCGAATGAAGAGATTGAAGGATTTAGCCGACCCGATAGATGATAGGGATGCAGTCACCATGAGTTATGTTAATCATTTCTTTATACAGAAACATAATGAATTGCAAACGGGTTTAACTGAGACTATAACAAACATTGTCGATACTATTACACGGAAACAGAATGAATTACAAAGTCAGTTAACTAGAACAATCACCTCCGCTAGCGAGACTATTACTACAGCTGTAGAAAAAGAAGTGAAAGAACTAACCGCACGACAAACGGAACTTGATAATAAACTAATCACTATAAATAATGATATTCATACTATGAAAACACGAATGAGAAATGTTGTAAACACTATGTTACAACAATTGAAAGCACAACTCATAATTTCATTGCAAACACGTCCGTTTCGAGGTCCCTCTTTAAGGTATACGTTAACATCGGGACTCGAATACTATAAAGTTCCTGGAAATGGAAGTGTACTCTCGTGTTCTATCGTATCATCGGTACATCCGCATGCTGTAAATGATACATTGTTTGCAATAAACGGAAGATTAGTTGAAAGATATCCTGTAAGAGTTGAAACTGGCGATATTCTATCGTTTACAGCGCCAGTCGGACGTGCTAAAGATGGTCATATATTAAGTATAGAACTGATAGTTTAATATAAATTAGCAGTAGCTGATTAATTATACATTCATTTCGATATGGATGCTGAAGCTATAAGACTTAAGGAATCCATTGCCCGTCACAGTAGGGCAATAAGAGAAAAGTTACGTTCTCTCAAAGGAATGAAATTCGAAACGCAACGAGTCATGTCTGAAGTTCTTCAACCTGTAACCGAACCATTGAAAGTAATAGCGAAAGCACACCAAGACAACAACGACGACGAAGCTACAGATGATGCTAACGGATCTGATCTCGTGTCAAAGTATCTACACAAGGTTCGAACTGCTAGTTCGAGTGACATGGACAATACTTACGGCATACGTTACGAGGATAATGAGTATAAATTGGGTAACAAGACAGTTGTGTTTAAATCTGATGGTGTTCAGATAGGAACAGAAACGTATGAACCCACAGCAGGCTTATATGAATTATTATTTAAACGTTTACCTCGCAAGACATCGTACACAGATGATGATTTAGACGTGTATTCGCAAATCTTACAGAATACTCAAGTTTACAGACACGGTTATTCAAGAGATGGACGTTTAAGAGCAAATCGAGGTTTCAAGTATCGTCATATCATTCGTGACCTTGTTAGTAATCGAACCGGATTTAGTTTACGTTGGAAAGAACATGTACCGCAGAGAAAATTAGATTACGTCTACTGGAACGATCCGAATGAAATAATAAACAGATTAAGATTATTAGTTGCGTCGAGGGATGCAGGTAATTTGAATCACTCACCCAAGATAGAAGAAATTATTACAGAACTTAAAACATCAAAAATTATAGCATGATAAAACGTCGCATTGCAACCGAGTTACATGCACCAGCTAGAAGACGATTTTTACGTCGTAAGATCATAAGCAAAGGAATGAACGATTTAGTACAAATAGATCTTATGGACATGTCTAATTATGCAAGAGACAATAGGAATTATAAGTATATTCTTCTTGCATGCAATTTTTATTCCAAGATGGCTTATGCACGACCATTACGTGATAAAAGTGGTATTAACGTTTCGACTGCTATGGAGGAGATCTTGAATGAAATGGAATCGTTTCCGAAGAATGTTCAATCTGATAAAGGAAGGGAGTTTTACAATAAACATTTCCGCGAACTAATGAATCGTAATAATATTAATCATTACAGTACATTCACACACGTTAAGGCTGCTGCAGTGGAACGTTTAATAAGAACGATCAAACTGATTTTGCATAAGGAATTTATTGTTCAAGGCTCATATCAATGGATAAACATACTACCTAGAATTATTCATACCTACAATAATACTTACCATCGAACGATTCGTATGAAGCCTGTAGAAGTTCGTGATAATTCTCTCCTGCTCAGCGTCTACAAATATGATAGAAGTCTGCGTGAGAAGCGAAGATCTAGGCTTCATCGTGTTGGTGACTACGTGAGGATTTCTAAGCATAAAGGTGTTATGGAGAAAGGTTATCTACCAAATTGGAGTGTTGAAGTCTTTAGGATACGTACAGTGCAAAGGACACATCCATTGACCTATCTCATCGAGGATCTGGAGGGTAAACTGATTGAAGGAGCATTCTACGGTTATGAATTACAGAAAACTCAATATCCAGACACGTATTTAGTTGAAAGGATCATCAGACGTCGTGGTGATAGGATTCTGGTGAAATGGTTAGGATTTCCTACCCGTGAATGGATTAATGAGGTGGACATTGTATAAATAAAAAAACACACAACTCAATAAAGAAATATAATTTTAATGATATATTGTGTTTGATTTTTTTTTTTGTTCACATTGATTCCTGACATCTTCTGTAACTGCTAATTCACATCTCCTTAACTTAAACATGATAATAACATTTTTATACTTTTTTAAAAATCTTCTGTAACTGCTAATTCACATCTCCTTAACTTAAACATGATAATAACATTTTTATACTTTAAAAAAAAATCATACATGATTATAGTTGAATTAACATTTAATTGTAGAGATTTTAACATAACGTACATGCTAGTTCACATTGAGTATATATAAATTCACCTACCCTTAACGTAAACATGATAATTACAATTTGAAGTAATTAGTAATATACGTTAAACAAACATCATACATGATTATAGCTGAAATAAGAGCCTTTGTACATGCTAGTTCACATTGATATATATAAATCTCCCCTCACCCCTTAACGGAGACATGATAATAACATTTTGATATAATTAGTAAATATATTTTAATAAAAAATCATACATGATTATAGTTGAATTAACATTTCATTGATTTCTGCTATCTAACATTTCAAAACGACATGAATAGGAAAAAATATTCCTTCACCCCTAACATAAACATAAAAAAAGCAACACGTTATCTTTCAAATGAAGTAAATATGTTATTATCATGTAATTAGTAACACACTTTACAAATATACTTGAAACTCAATTATTTCGTTTTTTGAAATACAGTAATATGTTATTATCATGTGCCTAGTAATACCTTTTAACTCAGTTGTAACACACTTTACAATTATACTTGAAACTCAATTATTTTATTTTTTGAAATACAGTAATATGTTATTATCGTGGCCTAGTAATACCTTTTAACTCAGTTGAATCTATGCTTTATTGAGAAAAGAAAAAGAAATTTACACTTGACAATTTTCTATAGCATAATGTCCCCATGCTAATGTTGAAAATGAATTATTGGGAATGTATCGTTTGGTATCGATACCACTTAAAGCTATCTTATTAGATTCAATAGTATGAACATCATGTTTATAACTTCTGAAACATGTCTGCATGCTTCGATGTATAGTGTCAGGATGTGTAATACATGAGAGATATTGTTCAAAGGTTATGAATCTCATCGAATCTTTTGTTACACCTTTTGATTTTTTAATCACTTCAGTATCATATCGATAACTATATAATTTCGATTTCAGCCCTACATATTCAGTCATCACTCTACCGGCTAGCTCATCCTTGAATAATCCTGAAATTTTCTTATTTGCTAACGGAATACCATACACATTATCCATTGGATAATTCGATGTATCGAATAAATGTATATTGGTTTTAATAAATTCATATATATCGCAGCTAGATTCAAAGAGAAAAGCATCCGTGTCCGTATAGATTAAAGTTACATCTTTCAATTTTTTCTTCAGAATTTCATAATAAAAATCATACATTTTATGTTTGGATAGATCCAGGATTGCTTGTCCTATGTATATTGGCTTATTCATCAATATTTCATCTCTGACCAATTCTATACCTATTAAATTTTCATCAAAAATCACGTACCTTATACATGTCTGTCGAGCTAACAATTTACGCGCTCGTTTCCAGCTGGTAGCTAAATGAAATGAATTATAACGTTTTACATTCTCTATAAATTTTCCATAAACACAATTATTCATTAACTTCCATAGATTTTGACCAAATTTCGTCTTATCTTCAATACGTTTACGAACGTTGAGTTCAATGTAAGGATTTATCCAGTTAGATTGTTTGTAACCTATTACTCTATGTATACGCGATGGAATCAAACCAAGTTTAACACATTGTTGAAAATTGAGATAATGTAATACGTATTTATTTTTATCATTCAATGTTGTTAGCAATTTTGTATACTTATCACCTGGCGCGATTTCATTCAAAGGGCATAATGGCAAATCATTTTGTATATCATGAAGTTCCTGTGGATATTTAAAGTCTACTTCCAACACATATCCCACGTCAGAATCACTTGTAATAGACATAAAATCTATTGATTTAATTTCAGCATCAGTTAGCCACCTTATATCAGTGTATGGTAAGCTATTATTTTCCATTGTATAACTATATAGAGAATTGCAGTCAACGTACATTAAATAATTAGTTGGTTGAGTGTTATCATAGCTAGTCATGTATCTGTTATTCGCCTTTGCATACCGTTTGGACACAGTGCAAATTCCACCTCGTATTCCTTTTTCGAAGAAATCTAGCATAGTCTTATCTGTTAATAATGAAATCTGTACACCAGTCGTTCTTAACATTGCATCATAGGCTAACCCGGGAAGTGTGTAATACTGACACGGGTCGAGTACGTACAAACCGATACTTAATTCACGGAAGCGTTCAAACACGTCCGTTAGTATTAATGTATCGCACTTAAGATATATATTTAAATATTCACCCAGATTTTTAACATTGAATTCATTCCATACCGTTCTAGCATGACTATAATCCTCATCGCTTACATGATCAAACTGATGTTTGGATGGTAGACTATTCTCGTATAATTTTTCTATAGAATCCACATACGTGTACGGGAAGACACCTTTACGTTTCATCAGTTGTCTACGCAAAGGATTCGTGTACATATTATTGGTATAATGAAAATCATCTGCTTCTAACATATCCGAAAGGTTACTAAGTTTTGAATCCAAAAAACGATAGCTATCCAGAAATCTTAGATATATACTCATTCCATTCGAATTTGTATATCTTTTGCTAAAGGATAAGTAATTTTCAGAAGTTTGTGCAATACAGTTGATAGGTTCCGTATCGTAACCTAGTTTCTTTACTATGAAATGAGCATCGTATTTTGACAAGCAATGAAAGAATATTGGTATGAATCCTGGCATTTTCCTATTTAAATTGCAGTGCTTATGAGCTGGGCCAACGTAACTTCCAGTCAAATGACAATGATCACGAACCTTTATACACGAGTTAAGAAATTCACGTTTGCATATGTGACATCGTGTTGCATTTTGATATTCTAGCTCATCCACATCTCTCATACTTATTTCAATTTTATTAGCATATATATTAATGACCTGATTTGCAATTAACGTTAATTCTTTAAGAAAATTTTCGATTGCATATGGACCTTCAAATGATTTGAAACGTGTTAAATTTTTATCATAACTACAGACCAAATGTAATGCAATTGCATACGCTTCATGTTTATGAATGCTACGTGTCCAGCTTTTACTCGATACATCTTGACACGAATCTACCTTACGTAAGATACATTCTATGTCTGCATAAACCACGAATGGAACTTTTAGACATTTCGAATATGCGTTAAATTCAACGAGATCAGTTTTACCAGCCTCGGGCATTCTGATAATTTGATTCATCATACACCTCTTTTTATGGCTATTTAAACGTGATTCTGATGTGAAATACAAGTTACAATTGTTACATAACCATTTTCGCCCATTATGTTTAGTTAGCTGCTTTCCTAGCAAACGTGACAAGTCTGTTATCAGACAATAATGTCTTTTATACATTAAAAGATTAACATGATGTGATTTTATCTCTCTTGGTTGATATAAGAGAATAATCGATTTATTTTCAACACCGTATATCGTTATTGAAATATTTGAATTTTGATTCTCGAATTTTTCTACATCTTTCAATGATACGGGGAATGTTATATTCTCAAAGTTAAATTCGTTACGAAAATCATATCTTTTATAGGAGGTGGGTCGATTCTTGTTACGTTCTACTGGGTATTTGGATGCTAACAGACAGTATGCAAAGCAATATTTATCAGTATTACGAATGTTAATAACAGCTCTCTTCGATTTTATAAAGTCGGGTAATTCAGTATACATCCCTGCATTCAATGAATCGTATTGTGTCACATATATTGTTAATTTCTCAATACTGTATAAAGCTTTTGAACTGGTACGCGATTCAAAATTATCCATATGATCTAGTATAGGTTGTACAATCTTCTCTTCATACCATATAGATTTATCTGTAGATTGCAATATCACCTCAAGTTTACTGTTAAAGTTAAATGTATGAATATTATCGCTCTCTTGTGATATTATGACATATTGACAGGATAAACAGGATCCTATCTTAAGACCTGATTTATACATGTTTAAGCCCTTATCAATTTCATTCAAAATTAAAGGTTTGCATTCTGCTAAGAATATAACGGGGTCAAGTATATTAACACAGTTGTGAATTTCGTAGGTGGTTAATCGTTTTTTGAAAGCAGACTCACTGTGAATACATCGTAATCGTTCAGCCTGGGTGACGTTTGAACAGGTTTCATCTTGCTGAATCGAGGGTTGTCCAGTGGCAGTATCGGAGCATCTTGTCGTCGTTTCTGAAAAAAGCAATTACAACATTCGATTAACTTTACATACGGGAACATTGATTTACATGTATGTAAGGTGGTAACAGAAATAACATACATGTTAATAACTTTTACATGTATGAATCTCAATTTTACGTAAACTCTATACTTTACGTAGAACGTAACATGCATGTAACTTTTACATATGAAAATAGTTACATAATGATTATGTATTTTACAATTATTGCTATCATCACGTAACTACAATATTCAGATAGTATGTAACTGTTTTACGTAATGCTCTCTCCCTTACATAAATGATAAAAACACACAACGTAAATATTATAGATGTAAAATACCGTAACTAAACTACGATATTCACATGTACGTTTTACACATATAAATTAACGTTCTTTTTTCACCTACAACGTTACTTTTACGTGTAACAAACAAACGTAACTAACATGCATGTGAAATAACGTAACTGAACTACGATATTCACATGTACGTAATTATTACACATGAAAATTAACCCTACAACGTTCACTCTCAATTACTAATACTACATGACGTGCGATAATTAACACTTTAAGTTCTAATACAACATGTACGTACATGCAAGTAACTACATTCAATTACTAATACTACATGACGTGCGATAATTAACACTTTAAGTTCTAATACAACATGTACGATTTCACATTTACATGCAAGTAACTACATTATCACTTTTTTTAATGAAATTTTATTCAATAATTGTACTCACCTTTTGACGACATTACGGGCTGCTTAAAAAAGACAATTTATGTCGTTTGAAACCACTTTCTAGTGTTTCCTCGCCATGGTATTGGAGTATGCAGTCACCACGATTTAGTAGATCTTTCTGCGCTGCGGTCATATGTTTGAATCTCTCCGGGAGGAAGACTTGGAAATCTGATGTTTCGACGACGACCCGTTCACCATATCTGGTCTTCACGGTTTTGACGGATCGAATGATGTGTTGAACGGACTGATCTATTTCACGTAGTTTCTTTGTGGGAAGATGTGTTCCACCTTCAGCTAGTTGATTTAGCTGTAGCATCTCATGATCTGAAACATACATATAAGCACACACGAATCAGTATTACTTCAACATTCTTCGTAAACAGAGATAAAAAATGACTTACAATATACAACTTTTCTATCTTACCTGTAGGATCCATATTTCCAGAGAATCGACTGCCTCCTCACTCATCCGTGCCGCGGTATTTATTAACAGATGCTCCACCCCCCCTCCGTCCGGGAGAGGTGTTACTGTCTACATATTACGCTATGTGTTTAAAGTAGTTGTGACTACGTTATAAGTTCGAAGGTAATACTAGTAACTTTATTATCATAGTTTAAACTTTATATAGATTCATCATTTTTTACACCCCCTCCAACCGTATCTCTCCTTCCCAAACACCATGTTGCGTGCGCACACTAACTGTGATTCGTTCCCTACATCTTGGAGGGGGGGATATAATTACACATTTCTTTACACACACATACTTGTACAAAATATATTTTTCTGAACATTTGATTTTTTTACATTTGGTATACTAACACATTCATAGTATTGCTTCATCATTCATACAAATATATAGATTCATTCGTTTAATTTTAAAATATATTCTTTTTTTTTCCTAACGTTATTTGATAAAGTTAGACTTCGCTACAGCAATAAGAATGTTTTGACCACCCCTGTCACCAGTCTGGAGAGATTAACTCTTTTTTTCTCTGACCCACATACCAAAAGGGATGACGTTCAGTGGAGTATTCGTAATACTGAGGGGAGATTTTCTAGACAATTTTTTATATGGAGGGTGATATCTTACTATGGATAGTTAGGATATCTACACTATAGATCCCTAGTTGCGTATATATATTATCATATTGATTGATCAGTTTTGTATTACTCATATATACTTAAAGATGAGATACTTTTCTCTCGTTATCTTAATCATTTTTAAATAGATGGCTAGTGCTTTTATTTTATTTTCGATGTTATGTTCCACTTTTATCATGCTTAGAGGGAATATTCTTTTTAAGTTATCGTGCTTAGAGGGTGCGTTCCTTTATCATGAAACCCCTTTCAAACAGCTTTACATTTGCATTCTTATACTTTTCTCTCAATATTTTTTTATCATTCTTAAAGAGATGGGTAGTGCTTTTATTTTTATTTGCATTTGCTATGTACCACTTTTATCATGCTTAGAGGGGACATTTCTTTGTCATGCGACCCTCTCACATAGATTTACATTTCCATTCTTATACTTCATCAATGTGGAATAGATTTATATTTTCTCGTACCTCGATGTGGGAATGGAATTTAACCTTTTCTTAACCTTTACATCGCTCTTGGATACAATAGCTCAAGGAGAGATTCTGCATAGGGAACACCCCTTACCAGAATGTCTTATTACATTTATTTTCATAAATCTCTCCCAGTAAACATACCTAATCATTCTCTCGATATTCTTTTATCTAAAGAATAACCATACTACATCATATATCATACACTAAACGTAATAGATATCAAACCCTACACTCGATATTCATACATGAGAGTTCAAGCACAGACATCGAAGCACTGAACGTAATAGATATCAAACCCTAGACTCGATATTCATACATGAGAGTTCAAGCACAGTCATCGAAGAATTACTATCAATACATTTAATTCAAACATCCCCGGAACCCCCGTTACCCACCCCGCCCCATCACAATATCGAACCCTAGACTTCGATATTCATACATGAGAGTTCAAGCACACACACACATCGAAAAGAATTCACATTTAATTCAAACATCCCCGGAACCCCCCCGTTACCCATCCCATCCATCACACATTACACATCACACACACACACACACACACACACACACACACACACACACAATCATCATCATCATCATCCCAACCCTCAAAAACATCTCACTGCACAGGGGAGAACGGCACTACGCCAACACTCCCCTTCTTTTACAACTCGATTTTCATATAGGAGAGTTCTAAATCAATGAGCATTCTACATCACTCATATATTAACACAGAGGAGAGTTCAACATCTTATCTACACTGTGCTGATTCTCTCAATTCTATACTACTCACTTAATATATGTTATATCAAAATAATATTAGGTTAGCATGGATATTGTATACTAACTATTTTGCATCGAAAAGAAATACACAGCTACTACAGCAAAACGCATTATATATAATAAGAAGTGTATGATGGACTAGAAATGTAGATGAACGGAGAAACAGAAATATGAGGTCCCTCAAGGTTGAGAACACAGGTCGGTCGGCTTTCTTCATAGCAAAGCCCACACCTAGAGAACAATGCCTGCGAACCATGTGAAGGCTCGGTCTGGCGCCCTGTGCTTTCTTTCATGCCAATATGTACGTGATCGATACAATGCAGTTCCAGATTATCCGAATTCCTAAACTTTCGCATCGTACGTGCTTCAGAATTAAGTAAGTGGACACTGTGGGAAACTTTCTATCAATGTTCGGTCATGGGCCCATACAAAATTCGTACGATGGTTTAAACTCGAAATGGAAACAGTTTAGAACTTACACACGTGATTCACACAAAATCTCAAAATGTAACGATAGAGGGGAAAGTCCAGGAGATAGTGGATCCGTGATTTTGATAGGGGACACACTCTATCTCGGTCGGGGTGTATTGAAACCACGCCGTACGTATCAGCGCGGCAAGAGTACCTCGAATACACAACACATGGATCCGTGATTTTGATAACAGAAACACTCTCTCTCTCGGTCGGGGCCTAGTGAAGTCACATTGTATATACAAGTGCGGTAAGAATACACCGAATACTTAACAGGTATAAAGAACTCTATTGTTACCGGCAAACACAACACACGAGTCTGCAAACAGCGACTTTCCAGGTGGCGAGTGAGGTATCTAATTACAGTTGTGAATAAATCGATCATTGAACAGTCGAGGTGTTTTCTTCGCTAATCACACCACACACAGTCAGGACGTATCCCACACCCTGGAATAAAGAATAGAAGCCATGCAGAGCGAACCCCGAGGAAAACCCCACCTGCCCAGTAAACCTCCTCCATCCGTAACCCTCAACCGCCACCTTCCCTACTTTATGAGGTGTGGAGTGCTGGGAGGACTCAACCAGGTTCCTAACGGCCAAGGACCGCCTCAATATCTTTGTGTTACATCTTTGGAACGCACTGAACTTAAACAGCAAAGTTGGAAATTAATGAATTTGTTATTGAGTTAAGCACATAAGCTTTGTTTTGAAACTCTTTTTGGAGTTGAGGAGCTTCAAAACTGCATTTCCGGTAATATCCCGCTATAGTATTTTCGGATGGAATGTAATACTTTCTCTTACATACTGTAGTTAGGTGATACACAACGTAAAGTATTAAATTAATTTAAATTAAAGCCAACTTGCACATTGCCCCTGGAGTTTCAAAATTCGGGTAGCATGCAGTTTTTCTTTAACTTTGAACTAAAAGATTTATGGTGAAGCGGTAAAAGTGTGTATCGCTTTATCGTTGACTTCGAACCTTACAAGCGAAATCAATTCTTTTATTGATTGTGACCGAAGATTATAAATGCTAAGCTAAAACTAGGAGGAAAGAATGGAAAAAAAGGAAAACCGGAGAGACAAATGTAGTAGTTAGAGAAAACTTTGTCAGCCTCTCCCAACGCCAACCAGCTTACGACAAATGGATCACTTATGTCAATAGAGTGGCTTGAGAGAATTAGTCTGGTCGCTGCTTGCATTTGAATTTTGTTCCGCTTATCTTACATTATACGGCGTTAATGAATGCAAGGCCTCCCGTTTCTTTCTGACCACACCACTAATTTTCTTGTCTCACCGTGTAATTTTTTCTCCAGCGTTCCTGGTTGTTCCCCCACCACACCTTCACAATCATTAGGTGTAACGCACTGAAAATTACACCTCTCAAGAGATTTTCCTCTTCCCTCTAATGTAAAAATTCTACACCTTGTTTAATTGCCGACTTTTAAACGTGTGTTTCGTGACAAATATCGTTCGTCACTTTTTTGTTTGCCTCGTATTATTCCAGGGCGAGGTTACCAACTTTCATATGCAAACAAATAGGTGTTTTAGCACGTTATCTTAAGCAAAGCTTCAATTAACCTAAAATCCCAGAAGTCTCTCTCTCTCCCACTTGATCGTGATGGAACTGTAGTTAATAATGGTACTTGGAGGATGGTATCTGGGAGACGACGATAAATTACGAGTGAATCTCGTTCACCTCGAGCAGTATTCAGAGAAATTGTTTGTTTACAAGGACGTCCAATAAGTTTAGTCTTGTTTGTTAAGTATAAATAATACATGTAACATGTCCTTCTTTAAATTTGTCAGGGAAAATTGGGCTATTTAACATTATAGTAGGTTGACTGTGAATAGTAATATAATTTCTTATATTAATTACATTTTTAAAGCCGCCTATGCTGTACAACCAAATGGTATTGTCAAAATAGATTGTTTAAAATACAACTTTTTTAGAATTATATTTCATGAGTTTTGAGATAAAACAGAAATGCCGTAGAGTGTTAACAGAAACGCGTGTGTTACATACAAATAAAATAGTCTTTCTATACCCATTAGCATAATAAGTGTACTTTATATAGACATTAAGTTGTGGGAATTATATTCCATATCAAAATTAGACTGATATCGAAACTAAACTGCTCATACAGTACGGAGAATCCAGCACGTATCACGTGACTTATTCCACGTGGGCAAGATATTCCTATATTTGTAATTGGCTAATTATAGATAAGAATTATTCCTATCAGTTGGAAGCGGGATAACAATAAACTCTACTCTAGCAAAAGAAGGATGCAAGTACGTCGTGTCTTATATCTGCACTTTGATATACAACACTTTATTGAGTACATGGTGGTTTTCAGTTGTTAAAATTTAATAACGGGCCAGTACGCCACTGATGGAGCCTCCGTGAGCCGCATTGCTTGTAGATAATCGTTTCTGGCTGTATTCAAATATATCACGTTGATTTCTTCGTAAAAGATGTTTATGATAAACGAGAGAAAAATACTTGGGTTCCCTCCAAAATCTATTTGTAAAGAAGTATGTTTAATCATTTGTACGGGATTGGAATCCAGGGCTAACAGTGAGCACGCCAATGATCACGCTGTTACTAAACCTAACTGCTGATTGTCTTTGAGATGTACGATTTTCTAAGTGAAAGTCCATGTATTAGTGATGCACTGGCCATTGCTAATGGAGATTTTTTCCCAGATAAAAATAAAGCTGAAATTATGTTGGTTATTTTGGCACGTGTGAAACAGAAATAAATATTCTTAGAGCGGAAATCAATATCACATCTATTTGCATTACTCATTCGAATATTAGAATGAAAAGGTGCCTATTAACTGCGTTAAAGTATACCCTTAGAAACCAGATGTGCCTTATAGAAGCTATTTTATACCTATATTATTTCTGTGTAACATTGTTTCAATTTTGCAACATCTTTTATGTTACCGCATTCCTATAAAAATATATGCCTATACTTACTCAAATTTGGGCCACGCCCGATTGAGTGGTTAGACCACTTGGCTCTCACCAAGGTGGTCCGGGTTCGATCCCAGGTGACCGCAAAATGAGATTTGCGGTGGACAACATGGTCCTGGGGCGGATTTTCTCCGTTTCCTCCGATTGCTCCATCATCATCTTTCCTATCATCTCATCTCTCTCGTACTTTCACTTTTGGCGTTGGGCTGATCACTCATCTCGGATTCTCTCTGATCAGGAAACCGCTGATCCTCAAACCGTTGCCTACGGGCCTAAAGATTGTGCGGTTCAATAGACCCTATGTTTCACCTAAAGAAATACAGAAATCCATTCATTCACTCAAATGTAGATAAATTTGACTCAATTTGACTAAATATTTGACTCATATATTCTCCAGAAACTATGTCTGTATTTTAAAACAGCACACAAACTAATTAACAAAATGAAAATTCCTGGGTATTCCTAATGCGCTGTGCTCCAATTTCCGTCAACACAGATCTCAAAATTTAGTTTTAAATATTCAGCATGAACAATTAAACTATATGCAGCATGGAGAGATAGAGCCCGACTAAAAAATTCAATGCCATAGCCAGGATTTGAACCACGGATCTTCTTGTTGCCGTCCAGCCGCTCTAACTCTTGAGCTAATATGGCCAACGTGCCGTCATGACTCTTAACTCTCCAACTGACTTATGTTTTTTCCGGTAAATCACTAGTAGTTCTCATAATTAATTCTCAATTAATTTATATTAATTGACCTAATAGTGGTTAACTATTACATGTTGTAAGTCGCCAATAAGGTAGCTGTCTCATGTGTTTATGAGAACTCCTAAGTGGTTTACCGGGAAAAACATGAGTCAGTTGGAGAATTTAGTGTCATGTTGGCCATAGTAGCTCAAGGGTTAGAGCGGCTAGACGGCAACCAGAAGATCCATAGTTCAAATCCCGGCTATGGCATTGAATTTTTCAGTCTGACTCTATCTTTCCATACTTTAGTCTACACACGGCCAGTGTGAAAGAACAATTAATTCACATATATGCAGCATACCAATGGTATGGCACTTGGAATCGGCTAGAAGATTCACCAGGTTGAATGAATGAATTAAGCTTTAGCATGCATTCAAGCATTTCGCTGTTGCAATCAAGTTGCAGCGCAATGGCACCGAATGTTGAAGATCGACGTTTTGAGACACGGGCGGCAATTGTCTCTATAAATTACCACGAATTTCCTTCCACCAATAGGGAGTCAAAAGTTTTCCATTAAAGTGTCTCATATGTTTACAGCAAGGTAGTTTACTATGGTACAGAGGCATTACTATAGCAGACTGTGCACGTAACTTTACAGAAAATGTTCTGCAATTCAGAGTATCAATATTACAAACCAATTCTATTACTACTTTTATAAAAACAACGTCAACGTCTAGCTATTAAGCCAAATGCTATAGGATTATTCTTGGTACCTATTTTATGAACAGTACAAGAGTAGGTTTCAAGTTGAAACTTTCCTGAAGCACTCCATTAAAAATATCAAATCCGGAAGTGCACGTCTACGCGCACACACCTTTATCGTTCACATGGTGTAGTTCCCGGGACCCCCACTAGGAGGAGCAAAGCGACAATCCCATTGTGTTAGTTAATTCCCGCAGAAAGTGAGATGGTATCTCGTTAAACGGTCTCTCATAATAACTCACTTGTTTCCTTCCTTCCATAGTCACCTCGTTAGTTTTTGGTGACACCGTCACAAACAGTTCTCGCACGACAACTGTCGCCTTCCCAAGGACAGTGAAAAGGCGCAGTTCCCAAAATAACACAACTTACTAATCAAAACAGTCCTTTTATGCAACTAATTTTAAATCTTCTCTATTATTCTTCTAGAAACTATCCTTCTGGCTACTTTTTTAAATCCAATTACACTTTCTTTACACATCTGCATTGTAGGTAGGTTGTAGGTAAAAGAAGAATACAGTTGGGTCAAGCGATAGTAAATATTTTTAAAAAGTGGCCTGTTATATAATGTCTTTGAGATGTCATGCCCTTTGCATGACCTCCAGAAATAGTACAGCGACAAGCAACCTGAGCAGCGTAAAGCATCTGAAAATTCAATTAATAATGAAACATATAGGAATGCCACAAATAATACACTTTTAGAGTCATTTTAGAAAGTCAAAAACATCAAAAGAAGTGTATATATGTAATGCTTACCTAGTAGTTGGATCTTTCACTGACTTTTGTACCAAATTCGTACAAAATACTTTTGTACCAAACACAAAATGTTGTATTTAAAAAGCTAAATTGTTTAGCTATGGAGTTCACTAATGAAGAAAAGGACCACCTTCTAAAAATGTATGCATTTTACTCTGAGAGTCTCAAAATATATATCTAACTTGAAATCTCAATGGAATTCTTTAGCGGAATAAAATAAGCTACCAATTAATGGTAGAGGAAGTAGAAACATAAACATTAGCATATGTTATGTCTACAGTAAGTTTGAAGTTAGATAGGTTTTCTGCTTTTTTAACAACTACGTAATTACAACATCGCCTAATCACGAATTACATGAAATGATCATCTATCAGGTATCTATCAGGTAATTTCAATACTTAAAATGGAAAGAAAATTATGAGACAGATTTTCAGTTTTAAATTGTCATCTCCTGCATGTGGCGATCTTTTGATGTAAACAGAAAATCGATAATCCACTAAGGGTAATCTGGGATGGTGGCACTTTTTTTGAGAAGCTTCATGTCGCATCCTTGGAAAATATTGAACATATATACCAAGTTTGGTTCTACGCTGACTTTTTTGTTTTTGATACATACAGAGAGTACGTGAAAGAGGGAGGGAGAGAGAGAGAGAGAGAGATCTTATTTTATTCAGGTGACTGAAAGCATATTTCCACTGAAATCTCGGTATCGAATATATAGTTCTCTACCTATTATCTACGTCTAGAATAACTAAAGTGTAATGCATTCCATACAAAACTTGATATCAACTTTCGAACAAAATACGGCCGTGCCATGGTCGAGTGGTTAGACCACATGGCTCTCACCAAGGCGTTCCGGGTTGATCACAGGCGACCGCAAAGTAAGGTTTGTGATGGAAAACACAGCGCTAGGGCGGGTTTTCCACGGGTCCTTCGGTTTCCCCCGCCAGCAATTGCTCCAACATCATTTTTCCTATCATTTCACCTCGCCCTCATTCTCTCATCCACTTTCCTCACTCTCATACTAGGCATAGGACTCATCATCTATCCTGAATTCTTTCTCACTGATCCAGAGATTCCGTTCCTCAACCCGCATAATAGTTAAGAGGAAGCACAATACTCTGATACCACGTAGTGGTATAGGAGGGCAGTTAAACAAGAAGAAGAAGATTTAAGTTTTGGGGCTGTCTTAACGTGAAGAAGCATTATTAGAAAACGGTATGAGTGTGGACGGTATACCTAAAATTCCAAACGTTGGTGTTTAAAATGTTTCTGACAACCAGGGACGGCTTCTGAGGTAGTGCCGCTGTGCCATGGCACCATCTGTATGTAAACGAAAGAAAGAGAAGTCTATAGATATTGTGCACAAAAGATTGTTTCTGAGTTTCTGCTCCCTCGTGTGAATAGGCGCGTTAAACGCAAGCGCTTGCTTTCCGTGGCTTGGCGCCGATTCCAGAACGGCACCATCTACGCTCAAAAGCACCTGTGTTAGGGGCTAGGATTTCTGCTCATGCATGGCTTCTTATGGGAAAAGGTGGTGCCAAGATTTCTCTAGCGCATAACTTACGCTTTATCCGCTAGAGTGCAGTAAAACACGAGACCTAAGATAACTGTCTCTCTGTCACGAAATCGTACACGAACGCTTCGTATCACATTCTCCATGAATTGTATTATCAAACCTTTACTGTGCTCGTTACACCTGTGCTTAACAAGAGTACGGATGTACTAAATATCTATCTCCGTTTCCCTGTACGTTCTGTTTGGTACAGTATATTATAACATAGTATGGATTATTGATAAAATTACCTAAATCGTCCGAAATTGGTACACATATTTATATTTTTACAATGCTTATTTATTTCTTCACTTAATTTATTTATTTATGGCACCGTCAATATAATGCCTCAACGTTTGCCCTGCTGTCAACCAAAATTTTCTGACTCCTCCCACCATAAGCTGGCGGTGGAAAGTAGAAAGTAAAGATGAAGGTGGGGCAGGTAGACCAGCCCTTTGTGCTTCTGCTGTGACCTCTAGAAGGAAGGGAATGTAGGGAGAGCTCTAAAGGGCAACCAGATCCGGGTGACGATGGGTACATGCCTGGACGGGGCTCCTAACATTTAACCATTTAACCGAGACCACTCATAAGTCCCTGATCCTCTCATGGGGCCCATAGCAGTTCTTTCTGGCCAATCTCAGCCGATACTAGGAAAGGAAGCTTTCGTCCGTCTTCGACTCGCCGAACCACCGTCGTGTTGTCCTATAACCCCGAAACAGATGACAATGAAGGAAATGATGGGGACACGAAATAAGGGATAGCAAATTCCTGGTAGAAATTTGTTCTGTTAACCTATCCCTAGTATCAATTCTTATAGTTATATTTGTGTATATGCCTTTTATTGCATTAATAATATGTGGTGGGTGACCCTTACTTTCTAATATTTGCCACCGTTTTGATAGAAGAAAAAGTAAACAAATTCCTAGCAATATGTGGGAAAATCCGAAGAACTTTTAAAAACAGAGTGAGAAGGGATACAAGAATGAAAATGTATAAGGTAATGGCTATTCCAACTTTACTATATGGAAGCGAAACCTGGGTGCCAACACAAAAAGATTTAAATAAAATACAGACTGCAGAAATTAAATTTTTAGGAAGTGTTAAAGGTTGTACAATATTGAACAAAATAGGAAATGAGAATATTAGAAAGGAATTAGAAATCGAACCAATCCATGACAAAATATCAGAACGAAGGCAACAATGGCATGAACATAAATTAAGAATGGAGGATGGAAGATATCCAAATGCAGTATTAAACTGTAATCCAAAAGGAAGAAGAGTCAGAGGACGACCCAGGAAACGCTGGAGAGATCTATGAAGCCGGAACGGGCTATATGCCTAAACCATGGGTTGAAGAAAAAGAAGAAGAAGAGAAGAAGAAGAAGAAGAAGAATAAAAGAAGAAGAAGAAGAAGAAGAAGAAGAAGAAGAAGAAGATGATGAAGAAGAAGAAGATGATGAAGAAGAAGAAGAAGAAGAAGAAGAAGAAGAAGAAGAAGAAGAAGAAGAAGAAGAAGAAGAAGAAGAAGAAGAAGAAGAAGAAGAAGAAGAAGAAGAAGAAGAAGAAGAAGAAGAAGAAGAAGAAGAAGAAGAAGAAGAAGAAGAAGAAGAAGAAGAAGAAGAAGAAGAAGAAGAAGAAGAAGAAGAAGAAGAAGAAGAAGAAGAAGAAGAAGAAGAAGAAGAAGAAGAAGAAGAAGAAGAAGAAGAAGAAGAAGAAGAAGAAGAAGAAGAAGAAGAAGAAGAAGAAGAAGAAGAAGAAGAAGAAGAAGAAGAAGAAGAAGAAGAAGAAGAAGAAGAAGAAGAAGAAGAAGAAGAAGAAGAAGAAGAAGAAGAAGAAGAAGAAGAAGAAGAAGAAGAAGAAGAAGAAGAAGAAGAAGAAGAAGAAGAAGAAGAAGAAGAAGAAGAAGAAATTCGTGGTAGAAGATAACCACCCCAAAATTCTCCTCCCCACCCGGGAAAACCATGGCTCAAAGTGAATGTCTGCAGTTATAGAGCTCGGGTCCTTCTGAATACGATTCACAAGTACTATCGCGTGCCATCTCGCTTGGTGTGGAATGCAATACCTTTTCTTCCTACTATGTTCAAGATAAAGTGAATATCTGACAATCACTTCACCTACTGTACTCTACCGCAAAATGTGCCAATGTGAATTTAAAGTTTAACTGGATTAACAAGTAATAGAACAATGTGCTTTTGTTAGAGTATGTTGTAGAATATTGAGGATCATATAAATGTAACACATCAGGTTTTATTGGGCTCTGGTTAAACAATGTAAAGGTTAGAAGGTCTTCTAGATATATTTTGTCGTCTATGGAATTTTTGCTTATTTCCATAGTGTAAATTTCCTAGACAGACACCTCCTAGTACGAAATTGTTTATTTTATTAATTAAATACGTTTTTAAGTATATGATAGTCGTGTGGAGGAGGAAGACCGTGTGAGAAATGCGATATCCGTTTGACGCCTGTCCCTTATGATTAGCAGCACGTAACTTTACATATGAACGTATAATTACCAGACTCCAGTAATAACAACGAGTAGGAAAAGGCGTGAAAGCCCCTCAAGCCATTCTGACTTTTATCACCGAGACATGTGTAACGTCATTCTTAGTGGAGGGGAATGAAACGTAGGAGAAGGGGGGAAATATGAGAATACGAGAAGTCCGTGGGAAAGATTATGTTACATTGTGGAAGACAATGTGGATAATAAATAATACTTTAGCTTTAGTTATAATTATTTTAATTACGTGTCGTTTTAATTACTTCGCTCTTTTCGAAATTTACCACCAGCTGAGACAAAAGGGACAGTTGCACTTGACTGATAATAAACTGACGTAACACTTCTACTTTCTTTAGTACTCTACTGCACCAAAAAATTCAATACTGAGATTTCACCTTAAATGCCTCTTTGAGGCCCCTCAAAAACAAGTTTTAAAATCTCCAGAGACTGTTCGTGGACACTGATGTGTGTATGTGTATTTGTATTCACAGAATGGTCCAG
The DNA here is from genome assembly GCA_030765055.1 of Mantis religiosa. NCBI lineage: Eukaryota > Metazoa > Arthropoda > Insecta > Mantodea > Mantidae > Mantis > Mantis religiosa. Next base: position 69,130,789 of record CM060951.1, on the reverse strand, counting down.
TAAAATGTCGGTTGAAAACTAACTTGGTAGAATTTTAGTTAATTGATGGAAATTAATCATTTCTCTACACTAGCCGTATATAGGCTAAGGTGTTTGATAGATAGAGTCAACATGAACAATTCAATGCCATGGTCGGGATTTGAACCACGGATCTTCTGGTTTCCGTTCAGTCGCTCTTAACCTTTGAGCTACAATGGCCAACGTGCCGTCCTGAAATTAAATTCTCCAGTTGACTCATATATTTCCCCGGTAGACCACTAGGGGCTCTCACATTTGAGATACACCGTTTGTTGCGACTTACTATCGTAAGTACTTAAGTCCCAGGCTTCATCATTTATCTCTTATTATTTTAGTTAATTGATGGAAATTAATCATTTCCCCACACTAGCCGTATATAGGCTAAGATGTTTGATGGATAGAGTCAACATGAAAAATTCAATGCAATGGCCGGGATTTGAACCACGGATCTCCTGGTTTCCGTCCAGTCGCTCTTAACCTTTGAGCTACCATGGCCAACGTGCCGTCCTGACGTTAAATTCTCCAGTTGACTCAGCGTGGAGAAATTTAGCAGACTATTGTGTATAGTATTGAATCCATTAATCAGTACACAGAATGGGGAAAGTTATGTAACTGGCTTTACATTTGTAGAATTCTATAAAACACATTTCAAAATTTGCATATAGTCAGGGTTGATAATAAAATGCAGATTTCATTATTGGACTTAAATGATGGGACACCTAGTGTTCAATTTTACATCACTGTGAAAGGTGACTTACATTGTAAAAATGAATGGCATTCGATTTGGCACTCTCAACTGCTTAGTAAACATAGTTTTACAAATAGCAAAAATGCATTGAATGTCTAAGATGAAAATTTCTGAAATATTATAATTAAAGACAGGTTTAATAAGAACAATGAAAGTATTAAGAAGTCAACGAGCACATAAAATTTACTGCCAAGCAATTAATATTATCATAAATTCCAAAAAATCAAAGACAGTATATGGAAAGGTAGAGTCAGACTGAAAAATTCAATGCCATAGCAGGGATTTGAACCACGGAATTTCTGGTCTCCGTCCAGCCGCTCTAACCATTGAGCTACTATGGCCAACGTGCAAACATGACATTATGTTCTCCAACTGACTCCTGTATTTTCCCGGTAAACCACTTAGGAGTTCCCATAAACATATGAAACAACTACCTTAATGGCGACTTACAACCTTTAGTACTTTAAGGCACGGGCTTTATAGTTAATCACTATTAGTTCAATTAATGAAAATCAAATTGTTCTTTCACACTGGCCGTGTGTAGGCTAAGGTATGGGAAGGTAGAGTGAGTAGTCGATCAAAACGTACTGCATAAAAATGTTAATTACTTTAGAGTACAAATTTGTTTCAAACAACTCTTTTTGGCAACAACCATCTTCAATATGCTCTTTTTAAATTTGAATTTTCTATACTTTTGACATTTTTAAACGTGCTCTCAGCATTATTTATTTTTCGCAATTTCATGGAAAGAACGGAATCTATAGATCAACAAATAGCCACCAGGGAAGTGAGCATTTAAATGTAGTCCTGTTATGCTCTTTGTATTCTCAATGAAATCTGCAGTAAAATTATTTCTAGAAAGGTTTATCTCGTGAGATAGGCACAAAAATATGAATAGTGTTTAGTAACTATATAAATATAAGGTACGAAAGTAGAGACAGCCTTGCGAATATAATACATCGGATCTTCTTCTTTCAAATACTAGTTGTATTATGGACAGGTTACCGATAAGTCAAACACTCCGCATTCTGGAGCCAATACTTTATAACATGATAGAGAATATCCTAAGGGGATTGCTTCTCATTTTCAAGGGATGTAAGTAACACATGACCTGAGTAGTTACTTACTTTAGTACAATCCATTACTGTATGTCAGTGGCGTGCGTTGACAATCTCTGGTACGGAAATAGGAATGTTTAGAAAAATAGACACATCCATCAAAAATTTGGTTATACTTTCAAAACCTGTAAGGCGCACATGACTTTATTAAAATGTGAAAACAACTTTTATATTGGTTTCAAAGTCTGTAATAAAGCTTACCTACCTTTGTTGATAATTTATTCATTCTTTGCATACATAAACAAAAACCTCATTTGAAAAATACACATATAACACAGCATTCTTCTCTCACACAAGCTTCAGTATTCCTTGTTACACTCATCCTCTCTCCATAAATTACAAGCAGTTTATACGTTTTCAAAATTGTTTTCAGCAAGTGGTTTTCCTAATTACCAAAATGTGCCATTCTGTCTTTAGACATAAAATTTGTGAAACTTGCATTATAAACATAGCACAATACTAAAATGCTAATATTATTTATAAGGAAAACATACATTGATTTGATTTTCTTTCATACGGTTAACAAGAAGTAAATTGGATTACACACAAGGAGTTCATGAGCCAGAAGTATCTTATATTTAAATTGCTTCTATAAAAATCTTTATATTGATAATGCATATAAATACCTATCTATCAGAAGGAAACACTATGTGCCATTCTTTAGAACTCCAGAGAACTACTTCTAACTGTGTAGCAATTGTGTGCATGGTCGCTAATTTTTCAACAATAGTGACTTTAATGAAAATACAGAAAATAATCCATTTCTAGTAACTAAGTGGAGGCAGTGTTTCCCTTGGTTCCACGGAATATACGCCCCTGCTGTTGTCAAGAATATTTATTGTATATCTTAGCAAAATAGTTTCAAAAAGAATAGGTTTTCATTTTATAAATAGTAGGGGTGCTTATGGGGAAGTCACTTACCTACTTCCAAGCCCGCCTCGGTAGCGTAGATGGTAGCGTGTCTGCCTCACGTTCAAGAGGTCCGGAGTTCGAAACTCGGTTAGGGTGAGTTACCTGGATAAGGAATTTTCAGGGGCTTTCCCTTATCCTGATAGACGAATATCGGGTAACTCTAAGCTCCATGGACCCCAGACTCATTTGGGCATCATTTCAGCCATTTCATTTATCGTCCGTTATGACTTAACGTTGGAGGACATAAATTACAGAAAAAAAAACTACATTCATGAAGCCTGGTAGCGCACTTGATTTGTTTTGTCAACTTATTTGGCGGGTCTTCATTCTACTAGGCAGAAGAGTCAGATGGCTTCTTTTTACCTAAAAATGTCAATACGTCTGCAAACTAGTACGGCATGAATCGGACGCTACTGGCACAAAGTCTTCATACTTTTTCTGTATTCTTAAAACGTTGAGAAAGCTCCTGTATATTAAGTGTTCACCATAGAAGCTAGAAATTTGTGGCAGGCTTTCAATCCAACACATCAGCTATTTGCTGTTGTTCATAACCTCGTTACTTTTTATAACTTTAGTAAAAAATTGCCAGCACTGCACGTAATGGTTCTAAACGTTTATCCTTGGAACTACAAACAAGTGATGTAATGAAAGTTAACACTTCGTAACGACAACTGAATCAAGTACTTTCTTTTATCACATACTTTAGCTTCATAATATAGTTATAACTCTTTCTTTCGCATTAACTTTATGATTAAGTTTTATATTATTTGGTTGAATTATTAACGTGGGTATCTTCTCTATTTGAGCATATTAATTCTGATTACTGTGTATAAATTTGTGTTTGAAACCGTAAGTAAAGACTGATGTTTTATAAAATTCTTCAATGAAGTTTACAGCGATCAAATACTATCTGTTGGTAAGGAGTCAACGGTTTAATCTGCGAAATACAAGGAAAAGCTTAAAGTATATTTACCAAGTTATCAATCTATTGTTTTACGCGAAGTATAATATAAACTGACATATATACATAGAATCGCTCATCCCGCATGTGAAGCTGGTTTTGAAATACATCCTCACCAGCTGTAAGAACACTTTGGAGGACAACATCCTTGGCAGATGGCAATGAATATATCCACATAGTTTTTGTACTCACATTAAACATAAGCACCTGGTAAATGAAACTTGCCCATCACCAGACATTTGACTTGAGAAATTATGCAGCATTATCTGGAACATCGATACGAATCGCAATTTTGGAGCCAATGTTTCTGCCTCAATAAACAGAACGTAAATGTCACTTCCATATTCAGATGTGTTGCAGAGGTAGATTAAAATGAGGGCTATCAGACAATGACTTTTAGGCAGTTGCCATGGGATGAGGATGTGGGCATATAAATATGTATGTGCTGGAAAAAATCGTAGTGAGACGTTATCGTTTCCGAAACTGAGACCGGAAATCCTTCCGAAACAATTACTGCGCAACAATCGCCTCTTTTTCTGGCAAAGGTAGGAAACATTTGAAAAGCGCTGTGTACAATTAAAAAAAAAAAAAGGAGCGAAGCATCAAAACAAAAGCGGATCGTGACAGGAGCAGCATTATCTCTGTGGGCGGGGTTAGCACTTCACAGAAACCGGTTGCAGAGGCGTCCATTCGCTTTACCGGAAGCACAGAGACATGCACGCACACTACTTGCGTGTTATTTTTGCTGATAACAACTACCTGCACATATGACGCCCCGGTGACATCGAGGGCAGGAGCTGTCACGCTTGAAAATGTTCAGATCGAAATAGATTAGCCTTCAGGTGTTGGACGAGTTCAGCTTTGAAATTTGGCTCATTTGTTTGCTCTGCTATGGATACTTCTTTATTAATTAAGTCCTTGCTTGATGCCCATTGTTGTAGGACACGTTACGTTTTAAAAATAATCACCTCCTCTGACTTTCTCTAAATTCCAATGACCAAAATTTCACCAATTCCATTTGTCATAGTGGTACTGGTCACAATCATGTTTTATCGCACATTAAACAATTGTCATACAACTTTTTTGTTTCAACATTAATTATTTTGACTGGATAGGTCCACATTAGCATGTATTTATTACATTTGAATGTATCTTTCCCTTGCACTAATGCGAGTCTGTGATCTGAATTACTGAATCTCCATCCCTTTTCAATAACAATATAGACTAATATTTTAAAGAATAAAATATGTTAGTTCATTAAGGAATGCTTTTAGGACAAAACACATAAAATAAGGAAAGAAACAAACCCAAAACGCCACAAAGTTATGCGCATGTGAGAAAAATTGGATTAAAAAAAAAAGTAAAAGAGGAAGTTACAAAACAGATGATTGTGGAGATATTCCTTTGGGAACAAAGAGTTGTAGCAATCCCGATAGGATCGAAAACAAAGAAAGGAAATGAACTAAAGGTAGAATTTTTTATGAAGGTGAGATATATAGACAGTAATGATTAAATGTATGAACAGAATGAATGATAAGTGATTGTAAACCAAACTCTATCAGTTTGAACCACAGTTTGGAAAAACAAAAAAGTAAAAAGTAAGATTGAGTTAAGATTTTATTCCATTAAATCTGACGTGGCGTAAAGGGTTAAGGAGTCACGCTTTGGTTTCCTGCCACGGAAAGCGCCCGAGTTTGATCCTACCCCTCGGAGTGTGGATTTTAAGTCCTGGGTTTAAGACCGGTGACCCCTCAGCAGCATGAGGAAAGTGAGTTGCTAAGCTAGGTATCATTCTATAATATGAAAGCTGTGTAGAAAGATAAACATGTGAACTTCAAGAAATGTAAATCAGATTTCCGTGCTCAGTCAAAGACTGCATAGAAATAGGATATTCTTGCAGAAAAAAAAACTTATATAACTTAGTTTAACCTGATGAAAATAGAAATGGTAAGGGTCAGAGTAACAAATTTCTAGATGGGTATTCAATTATAAATCTACAAGACAGCGATCAGTTGCATGGTCCAGAAAAGAACGGTAAATTTGAAGACGGATCACGATCTAACGTTTGACTGGAAGAAGAACAATTTGATGTGCAATTTATATACTAATATTATACCAACAGTGTAGGTTAGTACTCTTATCCTTATATCTAAATATACTACTTTAAACAACTAACATAAGAAAAATTTTAATCAGTTAGTGTGCATTACTTGATTAGTTTTATGTTTATAAAGTGAAAGAGGGAATTTTATGACTTTCAACCACTTATCTATGATAAGTAGATTTTAATTATATTCCACCCAACATTTTATAACATGATTACACCGGAAACTCACTGTTTAGTCTCACTAAATCCAAAATAATGGTTTTAATTCTGCACTACTCTGTGCATTGTACATTGAATTTATCCGAGCTTAGATTGCGTATATGTGCACTGCAATAACTTCAGTAATTTCCCCAGTATTGCAGTGGTGAATGACCCGTTCAAGGGTGCATATTATACTGCATAAGTTCTTCATTTTCAGCAGTAAATACTAGAACTAACTCACTGTGTATCTTCTTATATCACTTAAATAACTGCTAAAAGTTTACGCTTGGACAACAAACTTTTGTGTGCGATATATGTTATGAATAGACAATTTCAAGAGAAATTTCGTGGTATTTCAGTTCTCGGCAGAGAAAATTTTGTGACGTCTGGTTAATAAGTTTAGGACAACGGGATTGTTAAACGCAATGTACAGGAGGTGGGAAAGTGTAACCCCAAACCGCAAGATAGTTTATGAATTATAATCTTGTGTTGACGTGGAATGTCAGGAATGTATATGGATGCCACTGTCAACATAACTTGCAACAATCATTAATTATAGCGAATGTCTGTCATTATGAGTAAACTAAGGATGAAGCTTTACATCTGAAAGGTCCTCAGTATAATAATATATGTAGCACGCATATGCACTACTTAGAAGCACACTGTACTTACACAAGAGAAAGTGTTGTGTTCCATCAAATAATACAATCCAATATTTCATCTCAAATATATTTTTGGAAACTCTTTGAATGCAAAAGAAATTGTTTATAAGAAAAATGCATGAACTTCATAACTTTAAAAAAGAAAAAGACGGTTGCATATCTAACTTTGTATTCAAGTTCATTTTCTTCGAAGGATGCGAAACGAAGTTTTTCCGGAAGACTCCCTTCCTTAAATACGATTTATGTGAATTTTATGATTACTTTTTACAAATGGCTCTAAAGATTTTTATTAAAATGACTTACGTTAAGTATATTTTCATAAAATATTAAATTTGCTTGAATTTTCATATCACACAAATAGGTAATATAATCTCTTTAAGACACGCGTTTATATGAAATGTGTATGTGTAGTGTGTATATTGTTAGCCATTTCCGAAATATTCTTTATTATAGTTTTTAACTTTCTAATGAAAAGAGGGTATTGAATTTTCCCTGTGATTATGCAGAAAGCATGGACTTTCAAAGGCATCTCATCGTCCTTGAAATTGGACTATTGCTTTACCTAGTGTATCTTACTACAAAGTGTACGAGAGATAAATGTGAATTAACTGGATAAACAAGAAGTAGTTAAATAATAATAAAGTTTTCAAACTACAGTTTATTGAAGAACTAATAGATATGTTAGTATGAATATAAACCATAAAAACGTTTAATGTGAACTGAAATTACGTTCCATTTTCCATGAGTGTTAAAATTCATAACTTTTTCCAGTCAGTAAGAAATTATTAGCTAATATATATTAAATTAGTATGAGAGGAGTAATTTTTGGGGGATTGGTGGGATAATAAAGCAGTTTATTCAAATTTCCTTTGATGGTCTAGAGTTTGACATTAATTTAACCAAATTTTCCCAGGTCTCTGATGCTTAATAGGTGTAGTCACACCTTTAAAAGTGTTGCACCTCTGAAACTTCAGATAAATAGTTGGGATTATAATTCAACGGTTTATCTTTTAGAAAGTGACAGCGGGATGGCTCAGGTGGTATCGTTTGTGACCGCATTCGGGAGGGTCTACCAAACGTTCAAATTATAGAATGATACATTGGATACTTTTTTCCCGTGACGTAACATAGTGTGCTAAAGCATACCAAACCGACTACGGGCCTTACGGCTATGCAGCCGGGGTTGCTACCTAGCATGGCAAACCACTTTCCTCATGCTGCTGAGGGGTCATCGGTCTTATATCCAGGACTTAAAATCCACACTCCCAGTGGTAGGATGGAACTCGGGCGCTTTCCGTGGCAAGAAACCAAAGTGTGACTCCTTAGCTCTTTACGCCACGTCAGATATAATGGAACTTTCTGATCAAGGATTTCTTACGGGGGTTTCTTCGGGCCACCAGCAGAAAATACTGGTAAAGATATTTACGTAACATCGTAGGTGTAACTTCCTTTCATTTCATTCACTTCATTTCATTCACTTCATTTTCTCATCCAGCTCACCAGGAGTCAGCGAAGTCGCCGGTGGTGTTTGGCCGAGGGAATAACTTTGCCGTCTTGTTTGATCAACCGGAACCGTTTTACTGGTTTCTATGGAACTGGACCTGGAACTGCGTCACTGTTTAGGGACCCACAGTGGCTGTAGTGCTTTCTGTGTCAAGTTCTGGACATCTGTAAGAAGTTTCATCTCATGCTTTCTCTTGGGTTTTGACGAACTTTAAGCCACCTCTTCTTATTTACTTTCTCTAAAGCATGACACTGAAATTGTTGTCTACTATTGCGAAATATCCATGCCTTGTTTATTTCTGTGTGCAAACCCTCTTACTATGTTTGCGCTGCAATTTCTTATTATAAGCACTTAATGACTAATGCATTTGGAATTATGACAGAAAACACTATATAAAATTTCAAATAAGGTTGAAATAGTCGCCCTGATGTTATGCATCCTACCTTCCATTTCAACAGCCAGAAAGATCACAATCTACTCTATTTACACAAGTACGTGAATGCTGCACTTCTAATACAGGAAATTTCTATTCCACTCTTGTTTTTATCTTCATCACCTGTGCAAAATTTAATATTTGTATTTACTAGGAATGAGAAATACTGTACACTCCTACGATTCATTTCAGTTGTTGAAACTTTCATAAAATTTCACGCTGGTTCACTTTAATATCTTCCACCCGAATACGAAAGTGAACAAGTGACATTGTGTTATCACGGTGAGGTTGTTTCTGAAACGTTACATATCAGGTACTAAGTTATACGTATGGAGGTAAAACGCCATTTGAGAGGTAAGTACGGTATAAATGTGTTAAAAACATGCAGGAATTTACATGGAAGACCATAATCAAGATTAAATTCAAAAGTACAAAACTTTAGGTTTGTAGATGCATGAGAGAACGGAACAAAAAAATAGCATTCACGCTAGCCGTACTCCTTTCGTCTTCAGTAAAAGTATGCTTGACAATGGAAGAAGTATTACATGTAAAGTGTTGAGTTCATTGATATGCACACACCCCCGCACATGCGCGCACATGCACGCAAAGCGGCGTCTGTGAGTTACGGTCTTAGACCAGCATTCATCTCACCTAACTCCATATGGCGGGAATAACAAAGAGTAACGTTTTCGCGGGATAGAAAAGTGGGAAGGATGGACTAACGAGATACAAGGCATCGCGGCAAAGCCTTTCAGAGAACGTGTGGGTTGACGATGGTGACGACGGCTTATTTATTGTTGCCCGTTCTGAAACCGAGCATAGAAAAGAGCCGCCAAATGCAAAACGCGTTCCCTTACTGAGTGTTACCAGATGGCCATGGTGATTGTCATGCGACTTTGTGCCCCTACGCAAATTCAAGACGGCTCACGCGTCCCTGAAGCTCTACAAATGGAGATATTACATTTGCAACTACCTGATTACCTTTCCAGTTTCCAGTGCTAGTCTCTCACACGCTCGTCACTAGAAGCCTGTCAGCTTGCAGCACTAACTGCAAGAAAGGAGTTTGACTTGATGATATCATTTAGAGACACATTAGCTAAACGAGCAATATGAAGAATTACTGACTAAAGTGTTTTGAAATTACAACAAAACAAACTGTGCGTGGCATTTCAACTAAGGCTGTACCAGTCGCTCTGATATTACATAAGACCCAACAGAGATTTTTACTTAGGAAATATCTTCTATTAAGTTAAATGAAGGAGGACTTGGCATCCAAAGAATTCCCATGTAATACGTACTTGTAAATCATAAATTGTTACAGTACTTTGACACATTTACGCTAAAAGCGCTTTAAATATTAAGCAAACAGGAAAAATACCAGTTTTGAGAGTGTTAGTTCGACATTGGGCCTTAAAACTTGATGTCATGCAGTTATAAGTTCAAAACGTGTTTTAAATTAGTATATTGTAAACATAACTATTTACTCTAGGAAAAACCTAGGAACTTAATCTAGGTTTAAGTTGCTCAACTTTTACCTAATTATTTGGCCCTTTTAATAATATTGAGGAATTAGGATAACTTCTATTTTCTTAACTATTTATGTAAGATAGTTGAAACTTCAGGACTTCATTGCAAATATGTTTGGTCATCACATAGTTTATAAAACACCATTCTTGAATGAGAGAGAGAGAGAGTGAGAGAGAGTGAGAGAGAGTGAGAGAGAGAGAGAGAGTGTGTGTGTGTGTGTGTGTGTGTGTGTGTGTGTGTGTGTGTGTGTGTGTGTGTGTGTGTGTGTGTGTGTGTGTGTGTGTTTGTGTATATGTATGAATGGCATAATTCGTAAAGTGGGATAGGAAACAAATTTTTGTTTATCAGATATTCATGGAAGTTAGAAGGTTTGTATAACGGATTTGTATTAGCCTGTAATGTGCATTTTATTTTCCTTTATATTTTGCTTTCTTCACATGACTTTTTTCACATTTAAGCAATAAATTGCGAAATGCTAGAATACTTAATTTCTGATTAATTCAAAGAGCTTGCATATAAGTACAGATGAACATCAAGTGTTGTTTCAACCCATAAAATATGTTAAAGTATAATTTCTCAAGTAACAGAAACTACTTCCGGAGAATACATATAAATGCCAGAAGGTGGATACAAAAGCGGAGAGTGTGACCAATTTTTTAAGTAGGTATATAAACAAAGTCGAGTGATCCTTAGACATTCTTAGACGATTTTTATTTAATAGTTCTGATATAAAATAATACAGTAATGGAAAATGATGCAAAACCCTTCAGGATTGTGTTCGTTGAGTTAAAGTACTGGTGAACAAAGTTTCAATTTTTTATCATATGATACACTGACGGTGTATTTAGCTTTAAATTAACTCTTCATTGAAGCTAAACAATGCTTGATGGTTGTCTTTTCCGCCAGTATATGTAAAAAAATGTGAAACAAAGTTTGCTTTGAATAACATTAACGAAAGTGCTGTTTTTGAAATATAGTAATAAGTTCTTGATTATAAGAGTTAAAGGCTCTGGTACATTAATCAGTTCATCAAGCAAATGTTCTCATGTTTTAAATAATAACTAACGTCTCTTTTAATTGCCTGGAGATTAGAACACAGAATTTGTGAGCAATAGCATCTAGTTATTTCATGTGGCATGAGTACATACAGAGTGAATATAAAGTTTCGATCCATTTTCGAGAAAACGTTGTATTAGATTCAAACAAATACAGGTATTGTAAACCATATGACATGGTAACACATAGCCCATAAAAGATATTTCTTAGTCTCATTCGATATGACTACTTTGCACTTTCATTCAGGTTTCCCAGTGATGCACTGCTGCCTCAAACACCTTGTTCAGCATTGCAGGTGTGACGTTGCGCACTGCCTGCCTGATACGTTCCTTAAGAATGGCAATGGGGGTGATTTCAACTTTGTAGAATTGTGATTTCACGTATCTCCATGCAAAAATGTCAAGAGGTGTCAGATCTCGCAAACGTGGTGCCCATATGCGGTGTGAACCCCTGCCAATCCATCGACGTGGGAAAGTGGTATGCAGGTACTCCCAAACAATTAGTGCGAAATGAGGGGCTCCATCCTGTTGGAAAAGCACAGTTTCCAAAATGCCATCCTACTGTAATTGTGGTTGAAGGAACAGTTGTACCATATCAAGATACGATGTGTGTCACTATTTGTTCTTCAAAGAAGAATGGCCCATACGCCTTCGATTTTGTCAGCCCCAACCACACATTAAATCTTGGGGTGTTTTATTACCACTGCATGATCGCATTTGGTTGTTCATCCTCTCACATTCTGCAGTTGTGTCTGTTGACCATGCCACATGTGTGGTGGCCTCTTCGCTAAACAACACATTTTGCAACAAATTGGCTTCTGCAACTGCCCTCAACAGGTCGTAACACATTGCTTCGCGACAAACGTAGTCTTCCCGTTCCAGTGCGTGTCGAATTTGAAGGTGGTATGACCGTTTTTTTAAAAGTGAAATGCAGAATCTTCCACAATGTCGATTGTACTGCACCCAACTCTTGACTTAACCTCCTGGTTGATGCTTTCGGATTTCTGGTCACAGCATCGCTTACCCGCTGCACAGTTTTATTGGTCACCAGAGGTCTCCCCGAACGTTTCACGTCTTACACACTGCCTTTTATTTTAAGTTTCTGTATCAGGAGTCGAATATTAGCCCTTGTAGGACAGGGTTTATGAAATTTCCGTTCAAAATCAGCTTGAACCTCTTGATGTGTAAATCCCTTCAAACGTGCAGAAACAATAGTGATTCGTTCTTCAGTTGACAGTATCTCGCAAATCTCCTGCAAAAGAAATTCAGAATCAACCGTTTTCTCAAAAATGGATTGAGACTTTATGATCACCTTGTATTTTGCATCGCCTGTGAGAGCGATATTACACAGTGCTTGGGGAGCCAGGATTTGTGACGAGTTGGTTACATTTTGTAGCTTTGGTTATCCACTATTCTTTCTAGAAACTCGATCTGATTTTCTTTTCCTTTTATTTTTATTTTTTATTTTTTATTTTTCTTTTGGTTTAATTTTACGTCCTGCAACGTTAAGTCATATCGGACGGTGAATGAAATGGGTGAAATAATGCTTAAATATGTCCGGAGTCCATGGAGCTTAGAGCTACCCGACATTCGTCTTTAAGGATAAGGGAAAACTCCGGAAAAAAAGCTTTATCCAGGTAGCTCACCCTAACGGAGACTTGAACTCGGGACCTCTTGAACGTGAGGCAGAGACGCTACCATCTACGCTACTGATGCGGGCGACGATCTGATTAATACATTACTTTAGTTGATGGCTACCTTTTAAATACTACAAAAACGTTTGGTTCTTTCGAAATCATTACATAACAAAGAGAGGAAGTAGATACAAAATTTCCACACCACCTTTACGCTTAGAATAACCCATAAAGTGATAATATTTAACGTGTTTTTAACAAAATTAAACAATAAAGTTTTGACCTGTGAAACAAATATGTGTCATGTCTATTCATGCTCCAAAGTGACGTGAAGATTATTAGTAAATCATCCTTCTTAACGCACACCTACCTTTCCAACTCTATTTCTACACACATCGAATATCTATACATCCAAAGGAGAGAGTGAAATCATTGGCATAATGGTGAAAAATATGTATTTTCTCAATTATACTTACCAGTGTACATCAAATTCGTATATTTTTGTTCACCTTTCCGGAATAACAGGCGTTAAAATATAGGCGATGAAGTATTTTATTGTAATTCCATTTAAAGACACGCTTTGAGTATATATTTTGTTCAGGGAGCAGTATAATACTTTGGATTAGTGCTTCATGTGTAAATTAAAATAAATAAAGTTATACTTTCCCTGCATCTCATTTTGATATAATAAAACTTTGTGGCAAACAGTGTGTATTCTATATATTGTTCAGTTTTAAAAATGTACAATAATGTTAAACATAGATTTATAAATACAACATCTGATATTAATTTAATTATTCATGTTAATTAATGTAAATATATTCAGGAATATTACATACATAGTATTTAAACATTCCAAGGGCAAGCAGAACAACAGCTATCAATATAGCGGCCTGGAGAGTCCAATTAACTCACGCTAAAAACAAGGGTTAAAGGTCAGGACACTGTTGTTCTGAAGATAGATAACAACAGATAAAGGGATAGGCTTTTAAGAAGTTTTAATTGCAGACTTCCCCAGGCACTCCCTGCTGTGCGGAAGGTGTTATAGACACGTAACAGGAGGGAAAACAATGGGTATAGTCTTGTTAATGACTTCCTTAATACCTGCTGGTTTCACCAAGCTTTTTTCTTCTGGTGTTTAGATGCTGTTTAATACGGCGACAGGAACTAATTCGTACCCAAATACCGTAAAACACGCTACCTTAAGTAACTGAACATTGTTGCTGAAGTTACCACTCTTGCTACATTTGCAAATCCTTCTTTTTCTCTGCAACGCTAACCCTATATTTTACTCCTCGTGTTTCTCTTTGGGATTAAAGGTTTCTTCCTAGCATAGTTTAGCTAAAACTTTACAGACAGGCTTACCATGTCAATGTTTTCCAGAGTTGTTAAGCTAGAAACATGTATTTTTTATTACTCAGGGTATTGCGATATGTGTATTACGTGTATTATTAGGATATCTCATAAGTAAAGTTGGTTTTGTGGTTTTGGTATTCTGGAGAATGTATTGGCTTTCTTTGGTTTGGCAATCTATTTACAGCATGACATTGCTAGTGTTGCGCATATTGCGAGCAAGTATCAGTCTTCAGTTGTTAATAAACTATCATAAAATCGAGATAACAAAGTTGTAACTTAGAGTCCTTCTAAAATACTTCTGGAAAAAAGATTATAATGCCACTGCCGCAGCTCCAAGAATATGTGATGTGGAAGGAGAAGGTGTGGCTAGTAAGCGCGTGGCACAGCGATTCTAAATATTCAATAGCGGAGAGGAAACACTAAAGATTTACCACGTTCTTAAAGACCTAACGTGTTGAATAATGAGGATATACGCCAAGTTTTGCGAGAAATTCCGCAAAAAGATACCCATGGGCTTTCAAAAGAACTTAGTGCGTCAAAAGATACATCACATCGCCACATTAGGACACTTGGAAAATCATACAGAAGCTGTAGATCTGTACCTTATAAACTGACATCTCAAGAGGTCCCAAGTTCGAATATCGGTCAGGGTGAGTTACCTGGTTAAGGTTATTTCCGGGGTTTCCCTTATCCTTACAAACGAATGTCGGGTAGCTCTAAGCTCCATGGACCCTGGATACATTTGAGCATCATTTCACCCATTTCATTCACCGTCCGATATGACTGTACGTTGGAGGACGTAAAATTACAAAAATTACAAAAAAAAAGTAAATAAAAAGGGCTGAACGTAGAGTAGATATCTGTCGTCAGCAATCCCATGGATGATAGATTTGTCAGGAGAATTGTCACTTACATGAAAATAGGTATATTACCCAAACTCTGATGCCTCGAAACAGTTGCTTGATCGCTGCCAACCTGACAAAATCATCGTTAAAGGAAATCAGTTTGGTACAAAAGTTATTTTGAGTGGAATTTTTAAGGAGTGATTCACTGTTTTTTTTTTCTTCAAATAGGTCCACGATTGCTGCGGATCTTTGTTATCAACAAGTGGAACGAGTTCATGACATTTTGAGATGGAGAGATCCAGCATTGATTAACAAAATAGAGCTATATTGCAACAGGACAATGCAGGAACAACCATGGAGAAAATTCCGGAGTTTAGAGGAATCGAGCTTCTACCACAGCCACATACAGCCCTGATCTCGCACCATCAGATTAATATATTTTTCGATCCATGTCACATTTTCTACGTGGAAGAAATTTTGACAAAATTGAAGCAGTGCAAGTGGTTGTCACCGAAATCTCCGCATCAAAAACCAGAGATTGGTGCCATCGTGGGATGAGAAACCTCGCTGAACGATGGCTCAAGACCATAGAAACTAGGGGTCTATACTTTGAAAATTAGTCAATTGCTTGTCAAAACACATTTAAAATATTTTTTTTCCTTACAAAACACATACGTTATGAGACAGATCTGTATTTTCATCAACTGTTTTGTTTATCAATGAAAAGAACACGCATTTACACAAGAAAGGCCTTATGAAAATATCCTTCGGAACTGTGCACTGTGTAACGACCGGCTAAACCAAAATGTTGTATCTCATTCATAACAGTTACTTTACAGTTTTGAATTTCGTGTTTTCAATCTAACTTTGCCTTAGGAGGAGAAATCCCATAATATACACATCGCACCTGAAAATCCAGCGTATGATTGATTACAGTGGACAACGATGAAAATGTTTCGGGCTTCAAAATAGTGGATTTGCATGTATTTTCATCTGCTGAATTCAAAAACTAACATAAAAATTATATATTAGCTCTTGTTTTGAAGATAAAGTAACATTTAATTTTTTAGAGTGAAGATTTTAAATTTGTGGGATTTTTTTTTTTTTTTTTGGAGCTGGCACACCTGTCAAGTAACAAAACACAATCAGAGAGAAATTTTGGAAATAAGTTGTGCAAAAAGTTAAGGAAGGCATTTTGTCCGACCACAAATAAGAGAACTTGTAAAGGATCCTGCACTTGACCAAATTTTGGAGGGTAAAGAAAAGGAAGCTTGGGAATCATTTAAGGGTGTTGCTCATGGTTTTTAGGCAACAAAATAGATAACAACTACAAGCATTTGGGGACAGTTCTCTTGCAAATATACCGTAACCTTGGAAGCAACATGTCCCTTAAGCTCCATTTTCTCAACTCCCACCTAGACTTCTTCCCTCCTAGTTGTGGAGCTGTTAGTGATGAACATGGGGAGAGATTCCATCAGGGCATTTCTGTTATGTAACAAAGATATCAGGGTCGTTGGAATGAAGTAATGCTTGCGGATTGCTATTGGTCTTTGTATAGGGATTCTGCGGAACTCCATCACAAGAGGAAAGCTAAAAGACAACGAAGTCAATAGGCCACCACATGATTCTTTTCAGACACGACTATCTGCGAAGTATTTTTCCAGCAATTTAGAACTCTTGCCATGTAATTACCAGTTTAAAAAATCAAATGCACTTTCATTGTTGTTAGCACTATGTAATTAAAATGTATCCTTTTCTCTCAATCCGTTAATATGTAATACTTCCACCTTGTGTATATCATAGAAACGAGAACTAATAAAATCTTTTCATCGTCATATTTATTTTTCTCAACCCAAAATTAGTAGGAATTGCCTCATGAAGTGCTCGAAACATTCAAAATTATTTTTTGTTGCCCATTGTTATCAAGTATTAAATACACAAAAAATGTAATTCTTTATCACTAGAACTGGCTTATGGTCATTATATTAACTATTTTAAACACTGTACATAGGTTGTGCCTATGTTCTGTGTCCTAACACTCATCGTACATGCTAACGTTCCTAGTACTTCCCTGAGCTATTGATTTGCTGGAGAATCTCTGAATGAAATTGATAATAAATATATTTTAAAATGTGGTGAAGTTAAACAACCTCAGAGAGACCGCTCATTTGATATGGGCGATAATATCAAAATGTGCGTCATATTCTCAGACAAAATAATCTTTCAGATTATGTGTGTGATTCACTTTTATTTTCAAGTAGCGCATGTTATAATTTATTTTAAACTTCTTTTTGCAAAAATATAATCTATATTAAAAGTTTTCCTATAAATCTTCTCCAGAAGAAATTAATATCCAATAACTACCAAGGAAGTTGTCTTTCTTCCATTGTAAGTTTACGGCTGTAACACAGACAAGTTTTCACGTATAAGGAGAGTATTGTCACTTACGTGCCAATTTATTTTTCGGAATGTGTTCAGTTTTTAATAATAACAAGGTAAACATCATTTATGCAGCGTTTTACTGACTTATGTTTAATGAAATAGCTGAGATTTTACAGTGAAACAGAATGTTAGAATTTTTATTCTAGAAAAAAGGGAGGAGAAAAAGTGAAAATGATTTATATTCAAAGTAGACTCCCATTTTGAAAGATACATGTGCTTCAATATCATGTGACACTAGCCTTCGCTTGGAGCATTAATTATATGCTGAAAATCAAAGACTTCAAGTTGATCAAGACAAGTTTAACATCACTAAGTAGCTATTTAATTGATCTGACAGAAGTTCAGTTTATAAAATTTGTTACATCTAGGAAGCTGGAAACAAATTGGGAAAAGTATAACCAATTGCAGCTCAAACTAAAATAAAGAACTTGTATAGTACGGTTCTCCTAATTTATTCTAATACCTTCATCAAGGGAAATCCAACTGTTCCGGCGTTAGAAAATTATCTTAGTGCATTGGTACAACGCTGAGTGTGCTCCGTAACATAATGTATAGCTTTAAACGACACTGAAAATGTTAATTAATATTTAAGTTTCGAATTATAGAAACCTGCATTGCAAAATACTAAGGGTGGTTGCAACTGAATGGCTATTTCATTCACGGCGTAACAGCTCGAATCGGGCCTAAGCCTGCCAGTCGGACTGTCGGCCTCACGCCCACATACGCAAGGTGGCCAGCATCTCGGCTCCATCCCCCAGCCGAAAAGTTGGCATTCTTCGCTACCTAATGCAGCCCTCAAATATCTCACGATGCTGCGTGAGCATCGGTCCCATGCCCGTTACTTAAAATCCGCACCCCCATCTTTCCAAAGGTGAGATCGAACGCGGACGTATTCCGTGGCAGGGAAACAGAGCACAACTCTAGATTGTTATGTGTTCATTCGATATCTCATTACGTAATTAGTTTCTTCTCGTAGCTAAAAATTACTTCCAACTGTTAGTGGTCAAACTAAATGACAAGTTTATTTCTTCATCCCATTTTGAAATTACTCACATTCGTTTGGCGGACTTTATAATTCTACTTTACTTTTACTTTCTTGGTTACTCTGAATATTATTTACACATTACACACAAATGGGTCCTGCGCCGTGGCCTAGTGGGCTAAGGATGCATGGCTCCTACCCACGGAAAGTGGTCCGGGCTCAATCCCACCCATGGGGTGCGGATTTCAGATCCCAGTTATAGGACCGGTGTCCACTCAGCATCGTGAGGAAAGTGAGGAGCTTACGCTAGGTAAGCGGCCCTGGTTACGAAAACCAACGTTCTGGCTGGGGGATGCCGAGATGCTGACACATCTCCTCCCCGTATCGGTTGGATATCGCCCACCTCTACCGTGCGTAAGTGGGCGTGAGGCCGACAGTCGGGTTGGTAGACCTTGGCCGCCCTCTAATAGAGCTGTCGCGCCAGGGTTTATTTTGTTTATTACACACAAGTGGACCATACAAATCCACTTGTTCACCCAAGTTTGGAGGGTGACCTGTCTTGTCTTTCTGCTTTGGTAATTCCATTGGCTGATCGTCTTCCTTATCCATTAAAGTTACAATTTGTTTGCGACTAAGTGTTACATATATAATTCCACGACTCTTGGAAATACTCCTGTCATAAAGAGGTGTATTTGTTATCTAATTTGCTGAAAATGTTCTACACTTTTACTACAGGCTATTATTGCCTTCAAAACTTACCCAATCCCTATTTTCGTCACATAGTAGCTCGATACTCTTCAAATTGCAAGGTGCCGTAACCTCAAACGTCAGGTCCACGATTCATATTTTACCAGAACTGCTCATATGACTTTGGAAGGTGTTTCTTTACACCCCATAACTGACAAATGCCGGATAGGTGCACTGAATTTTCATCTGAAACTTTCCTTATTAAATTTCCTTTCCCAATTACCGTTTTACTTTATGCATAGTCAGTGTCAGTCACCTATGGTGCTTATATGGTAAGAATGCGTGTAAACGCTGTTCGAGGACATTTTTGAAAACGATTACTTGCCATTTAATTTCAATTCGTTATAAACAAAATTACACTCTTTCTAGACTGAGCATAACTTGTACATCTGCTCTTTAAGATGAGGCGAAATTTATGGTGTATCTCAAACATTCAAAAATATTACACTACTTCTATTTTCAACTCTAATAAAATTTACAACGGTTTACCATTCTAAACCAATTTGTAGACACATACTCTAGATACGAGTAAACCATCATAGGGTACTCAAGACTTATAAAACCAGCACTTCACTTATTTTTAAACCTCTGGTGATAGAATAGATATGTCTAATATGTGCGTCACACTACTTCGATATAACTAGAAAACGACAAGTGTTGCACCCCTACTTTTGAGTCCGTCTCGGTAGCGTAGATGGTAGCGTGTCTGCCTGACGTTCAAGAGGTCCTGTGTTCGAATCTCGGTCAGAGTGGGTTACCTGGATAACATTTTTTCCGGAGTTTTCCCTTATCCTGAAAGACGAATGTCAGGAAAATAAGCTCTATGGACCCTGGGCTCAGTTGAGCACCATTTCACCCATTCCATTCATCGTCCGATATGACTTAACGTTGGAATGAAAATAAAAATTTCAGATTACACAAAAAAAAAAATACTTTTGTTGACTGCGATAATGTGTGAGGCATGAAATGAGGACTTTCTGTGTTTGATGCCCTCGGTTTTCCAGTCTGAATATGTGTTTTCATGGTTTTCCTGCAGATAAGCAAATTCTTAAAAATAATATGAGTATGGAAAGATAGAGTCAGACTGAAAAATTGAATGCCATAGCCGTTATTTGAACCACGGATCTTCTTGTTGCCATCCAGCCGCTCTAACCCTTGAGCTACTATGGCCAACGGGGCCAGATGACATTAAATTCTTCAACTGACTCGTGTTTCTCCCGTAAACCACTTAGAAGTCCTCATAAACAAACGAGACAACTACCTTAATGGCGACTTACAACGTGTAAGTACTTTAAGGCCCTGGCTTTATAGTTAACCACTATTAGGTTAATTAATGGAAATTAACTGTTCCTTCACACTAGCCGTGTGTAAGCTAAAGTATGGAAAGATAGATTCAGACTGAAAAATTGAATGCCATAGCCGGGATTTGAACCACGGATCTTCTGGTTGCCGTCCAGCCGCTCTAACCCTTGAGCTACTATGGCCAACGTGCCAACATGAAATTAACAACACGAGTCAGCTGGAGAATTTAATGTCATGTCGGCACGTTGGCCACAGTAGCTCAAGGGTTAGAGCGGCTGGACGGCAACCAGAAGATTATTGGTTGAAATCCCGGCTATGGCATTGAATTTTTCAGTCTGAATCTATCTTTCCATACTTTAGCCTACACACTGCTAGTGTGAAAGAAAAATTAATTTCCAAATAATATGAGGTTTATAGCACTGTTCTACAGCGAAAATGGTGTTTTCCAATGATTGAGTGTTCCTAAACGATGCAATCCTTTTTTTTTCTATCACGTCAGGGTTTTGAGAACATATAGAATTCGTATTTGATAAAATCTTGAAGTAGGACATGGGAAGTTTCTGTTTCTAAAGGATAACACCATTGTATTGTGAGTGTTTTGAGTACATATGTAGTATTTATAACAGAATGCCCTAGATAAGCCGAACGCAGGTGTTTTTACAGCACCACAGAGCAGAAAATTAAATTGTTACCTCAATTTTCAAAATAAAATGTGCTAAATAGATTAGCGTGCTTGGCAGAGCTACAATGGTGTTGTGAACAACATCTTAGGATACACAAGGAGTCAAGATTACAAAACTAAGGTGAGCACTAGTGTTGGAGAACTTTAGAAAACTTGGTGGAAGCATGAGTTTGAAGTGGCACATCCTTCATGCTTACAATGACCATTTTCCAGATTGCTGTTTTCGATTTTACAGTGAAGAACGCTGTGAACGTTTCCACCAGGACTTGAAAGACATAGAAAGAAGGTACCATGGTGGATAGTGTTAACATGATGGCAGACTATTGTTAGTCTCTGAAAAGTGAACGTTATCTTGATAACACATGGAAGGCGTGAAAAAGAGGAAAATTTCTTCCCAGTTCTATCTAAAGTTGACGATACTTGTAAAATGTGCATACATTCTATTTGAAATGACTTAAGTACATACTTCCTTATACACACCATGTTCTTGAACATAATAATGATATTGAAGAAGTGTATAAATATATTGTGCTAATAGGTGAATACAAGATTTTTATTTTTACTTTTTTTTAAAAAAATCTGGACGTGGTACAAGAAAATGGATGACATATTTAGAATTAGTGTCCCAAAATTAGGGGGAAGTGACATTCAGAACCATAAAAAAATTAAATTGCAGAGCAGTGTAATTAAAATTGAGTGGCTCAGTTAGAAAAGGTTTGTTTCGTATTTAAATGTGAGTGAGATAATTCCATTGTATATTAATGCAACTTCCTGTTAAAACTGGTCTTTAATATTGGATCAAGCTGCAGTGCAAGAGTGGGAAGGTTTATATATTGGGAATAATCTATTCTTGGAATTCTTTTATTAGCACAACAATTTATTTCATCAGTTCATCTAAATGTTACTGTTACCATTCTGGAAATGACTTTCTCTATTGTAACAGTTCTTTTAAGCCCAAACCTATCAAGACACTATAAATAGTTTTACCTATATTTCATATTTTAAAGTTATATTGAAAATTGTTTACAAAGTTAGCTAAAAGTGATTGTGGTTACGGCACTAGACTACAAGCCAGAAGATTGCGGGTTTGGTTCCCGATGGTACCATTGGAATTTATTCCCTGATATAATTCTTCTGGTCAAACTATGGCCCTAGGGTTCACTCAGTCTCTAACAAAAATGAGTACCAGAATAATTCCTGAGGGTGAAGGCGGCTGCCTCGTGGGGCTAACCACCTCACAGGCCTTGTATGCCGACGGTCGCCGGCCCTCGTAGACAAGGTCGCTAGTATGTCTCTAGCGTTCCGCCGCGTAGAGGGTCGCGGGTTCGAGTCCCGCCTTGGGCATGGGTGTTTATGTGTATAGTGAATATTTGTGAAACTAGGAAAACAGATAAGGAAACAAACGGAAATAATGAAAAATCGGTTAAATAAGGAATTAAAAAAGAAATATAGATAGATAGATAGATAGATAGATAGATAGATAGATAGATAGATAGATAGATAGATAGATAGATAGATAGATAGATAGATAGATAGATAGATAGATAGATAGATAGATAGATAGATAGATAGATAGATAGATAGATAGATAGATAGATAGATAGATAGATAGATAGATATTTTATAAAAAAAATTAAAAAGTCTATATAGATGGGTGCTGTAACCACCTGCCACCCCGATATAGGCCGTATGGCCTCTCATCGGGATACCTTTACCTTACCTTAAAAATTGTAACTACATTAAAGAACAAACGAACAGAAAGGGTGGACTAATATGAAGAACCGGAAAAATAATAAACGAAATTGTGAGGAGCAAGATCTTTTTAGTACTGAACCACTGAATAAGTTATTTGTGTAAACTCCGCATGAACTCAACGTAATTTGGTCTGATATTTTAATTGCACAGATAGATATAATTTTATGTCTAGGTTGTAAAATATCTTGTAATTCAGAGATAAAGGAGAATAAAAGAACATCGATTTTGTTCCAAAATTGAAAAGAATTCAATATATTGTATAGGTGAAATTTAAATCTATTTTGTCAGAATTCTATCCGGGAATAAAAGCCCGACATAAGAGCTGGAACTTTTAAATAATCCACGAGGATCAAGAATTTCCTCCCCTGGTGGATTCCGCTTCCCGATAGAAGAAAGAGTTGAAGTTTTGGAAGTATTACGCGAAAATATGTTGGATTAAAGAAACCTGCGAAATATTTAGGAACAGATTTGGGACGACTATCAATGAGCAATGAGTGAAATATAAGAATTAATTAAAATTAGTTGGAATATGGGATTTGTTCGGGATTAAAACGAGAAAGTATTCTTTCCGTGCGTACACTAGAAGCTATTGAGGATATTCAACAGAGAATTACTAAAATTGCAAAGAAATTCATTGCGCAGTAGGCCACTAGTAGGAATTGCCAGCAGATATTTAAAAGTGTTGATTTTAAGCCATAAGGCTCAACAAAAATTTCGGGATTATGACAATCAGGAACGGTGGGTTACTGCACAGGCTTCTAAATAAAATCATCTAGGTTAGACCATTTTCCGCACAGCATGATTTCATGTTTTTGGTGATATGAATTCATAGCAGAGGTCGTACTGGACAACGAATAGCCCCACATTATGTATCAGCAACCACTCCATAGGTGAACTAAGCGATGTTTGGATGGTATAACAGGAGCGCGCATTATTGGACCGAAAAGTTTTCACCATCATAATCACAAATGGTCATACAATACCTCCTGATACTTTTTCTGATAACTTGAGCCTTCTTCCAGCAAGATGGGGCGATATGCCACAGTCTAATACATTCATGAAACGTGTACATAAGATTTTCTATGCGGAACAAACTCTTAGAGAAAACTTAAGGCTACAATGTTGCAATGTGTGATTTTTTTCCCTGTAGGAATATTAAAAGAGCAAGATCACTGAAACAAATACTAAAGACATAAGCTGTAAAGTTGCGACTATGGATATCTGAACCTTACTCCTTTCATCAGAAAACATGCTGTGTATTAATGTTGTAGAAGTCCACTTTAGACATCATGATATGTTCATTTCAGCAATTCATTTGTCATTCCATTGTCTATATTTACACTCGAACAGGCCACTTTTATCTGCTTCAACTGTTGTAATGAGGCCCCGCCTGCATTTATATCTGTGAAGGTCATGCTTCTGTTTCCGATATAGTTTTTGCGATGCAAGGTTTAGATGATTCACCCTGTGTAGAAATGATCAGAAATAGGTGCCTCAATTGTTGGAAATGAAAGCGCGTACCTTTTAGTCTGACCAATAAGCCCCAAGTTAAGACGTTGAACTATTACTGAAAAAGGTCAAACAAATCTCTTGTAGAAAAAATCATATATTCACATATTGTTTCATAATTATTATAATGGAATAGTTCTCCAAATTCAAACAACTTTTGTTTAATACATCTTAAATGTTTATATATGTAGGGTAAATTTAAGACATAAACTTCCCCTAAGTTAAACTTTTATGAAAAGCTCTTTAAAACGACATATTGCTTTTTTCGGTTATGTAAATACTTTTGCTGCAGTTAAAGAATTGTTTCATACCATAATTCATAATTGAGTAAAAAATGTGTAAACTACCATTACTAATCATGTAGTACATAACAGCTATTTTTAACTTTCTTAATAGATTCAAAAGACTTCCCAAACTTTTAAAAATGACCGTATTATTCCAAGTGATACTATTCAATAACTTTTAGTCGAAATCACTCCCGATAGCTTTGGTCTGTAGCTTATTAATGAAATGAATAGCTGTGACAAAAGTGTTTTCCAAAAGTGAACAGAGCTGGAGTACCCACTTCCTACTCCGACATAGGTCGTTTTGCGGGTCATATGTGTACGCTCTCAGCTCTTCAACCCGTTACCGCCTTCACATTAGATCGACACACAGCAACACACATACACATTGATACGGGGGGGGGGGCGGTATTTTCCGGCACAATTAACCTTGGTGTCGGTGCGGCGAAACATCTGACTGTTATAACAACAGGAAAACAAACCGGTTGTGAACCTTGTTAGTTTCTTCTATCTTCGTTTCCAAACCATATACAGGGTGTTTATGATATCTACACAAAGATAATAGTTATTTAATTAAGTAATAAAAGAAGTGGTGCATTTTCTTAAAGGTGAATGTTTACGATATCATTGACAAAATTGCCGTTCTAATAGTTGCATTATATATTGGTCAGAGGATGGTAGTCTTTTCATCCCCTCTTGCTCATACTGTCATAGTGAGTCAATTAAATTTTCTGTATTCAGTGCTAGAAAACTACACGGTGTGTGTTGTATATTTTAATGCACGTATATATAAGTGCTGTATCAAATTTTCAAATCTTTGATATCTTGTTTATTGTAAGTTTGGAATAAAGGATTATATTTGATAAGTGAATTTAATCATTTAAATCTCACATGGACATTACTGACTTCTACTTCTTAATTATTACTTCTAAATTTAATTATTTATTTTTAAAATCACTAATCAGGATGTTAGCCATTATTAGCTTGTACAACACCTGTTAGTAAATTATTAATTCAAATTTCGTGTATTATACACTGAAAAGGGTAAGCAAAACATATGTATTAAGGGCAATGTAGAATCTGGGAATAGAAAATATTGACTTTGTATCTTATTTCAAATGCTTTGTCAACTTAGAGTGAGGATGTTACTGTATTTGTAATCCTAAAGTACTAATTTCGTCAGACCTAGATAATCTTTTTTTCACACACCGTAGTTTGATCAAGTGTTACAGTACATGACAAAGGAATACTTGCAAACATGGTTCATTACATTCAACATATACAAGGCAGCCTGATGTACATGTGCGACAAAATTACACTGCGTTTCAAAACAGTTTTTTGTTCTACATTTCCAAGAAAATATTTTTAATTGTTAATATAAGATACAAGAGCCCACCTCGGTAGCATAGATGGTAGCATGTCTGCCTCTCGTTCAAGAGGTCCCGATTTCGAATCTCGGTCAGGGTGAGTTACCTGGATAAGGTTTTTATTCGGGGGTTTCCCTTATCCTAAAAACGAATGTTGGGTAACTGTATGCTCCGTGGACCCTGGGTGCATTTGAGCATCATTTCACGCACTCCATTCATCGTCCGATATGGCTTAAAAAGTTAAAGGAAGTAAATTACAAAAAAAAAAAAAAAAAAAAAAAAAAAAAAAACAAGAGATAGGAATGATTAAATGATTATAAACAGATTATAAACATTCTGCCAATGCTACAGAGAAAAACAATTGCCGAAAAGGTATCACAATGGCACTTTTTCATATCTCTATTTGATTACAAATAGCTCGTATTTATCAGCTGCCTTATTATTAATAATAGCCTAATATGTCCCCCTTTAAAAAGCTGTTTAAAAAATAACAACATAATAACCCATAATATTTAGGGCAGAGAAAACAATGTCAGTGTTGAACATCAGTTTTATAATGTTAGTGGCTGTTAGTTATTTTTAGCGATTTATGCTTTCAGCAATTAGCAAATTTTGCGCTTCAGAACATATGTTTAGTTTCTTTCATTCCTTTTTTGAAGTTAAAACAAATGTTTAAGGCATCTACTTTCATTAAGCAAAAATAGTAATTTATAAATGTATCTATACTCATCTAAATAAATATAAGCAGTAAAATTAGCATCATTCGCATAATTTAGATGAAGCCACTATCCGACACCTACGGCCAGCCGTAAACTGCACCTCAACTGCAAGATTTTTATTCACTTGTAAGGGAAATTGATAAAGAAACGCTTTCAGAAGTTTGAGAGGTAGAATAAAAATGGCAAAGAGTTGTTCAATATAGATAATCACAGGTATCATCTAATATTAGAGGGTGGTATTTATTAATCTATTTGTATCACCACCGCCAGCATATTTGGATCTATAAGTCTATTTCAATTCCTTGGAATTGCTCGTTTCAATGCAATCCAAAATGTCCAATGGCTTTTATTCCTTTTGAAGAGTAATCGAAAGTTCTTTTTGGAATGTGAGATTTTCCATTTTTCCCAGTGTTCATTCAGTTCTTTTAAAAATATGGACTGACCTGATACTCTGTATATGATATTTACGTGTATTATCTTTGTTTCTAGTATGTTCCATCAGTTTTACATTTGGCAGGGATCTCAGAAATTTTACTTGTATTTCTGTATCTTACAGAATTGTGTGCTTCAGTGGTGCTCAGAAAAGAAGTTGTTGAATTTCTACAATTTATAAACTTTTAATTCTGTTTCCTTAAGAGTTCTCTTCCCTAAATATTAATTTATAATGCACTACATTTTGTTGCTTATGAAACTTCTTTTCTGTATGCATTCTGCTCTGATAAAATTTCTGCATCGCAAATACTATTCAATGATTTGAAAGTTACATATTAAGATTGTAATGCCTTGTAAATCATTTAGAGAAGGACTTGAAATAAAGCAGAGATAAAATACATCTTTTGCCGTGTTTATCATTAGTAATTTGTATTCATTCCTTATTGGACCAAACGTTGGTCTTAAATCGTTAAAGAATTACTCATTTAAACTTGTTTGCTTATGTTTCATATGAGAGTACTTCAATGTTTCATAGAAAAGCTAATTAATCAGTAGATTTAAATGCGATACAAGTATTTGTATTCACTTAAGACAATAGTTCACACTGATTACGCAATGAGCCTACAATTGCCATACTTTTCATGGCGTTTTAACTACAGGACAGAGACATATAACTGTGTGGTAGCAACAAAACTCCGAGGGTATCTAAGAGAAGCTACTGTCATCTCGACATTTCCACTATATCCGTTATCTTCCCAAGTAATTCTCTCCCCAGGGGTCAATTGTCAGGGGTCAAACGATGGGGAGAACACCCTGAGACGGATATGTACACCCTCGTGCTGCATCATCGGCATATGGTGCTCTAGCACTGCTGAGTTCAGGGAGAATATATAGATAACTGTTTCTTTGCCCATTTATGACGTGCTTTCCAACAGTCTTTTTTCTCAGCTACTATTGTGACTTTTAAGTTTCTCTGAAATTTTTAAGTTACAATATGTTGCTATTAAGTTAATTCCTTTCTTATTGTAGCTCATTTAGTGTTAATCTCAACTTCATAATACTGGTTAGTCTTGATGACAGAGTCCTATACACTTATTGTACATTCTCGTCAAAAAATTGTCTGACTCCCAAACTGAAAATAAGGGACTTTACAAGTGCTTTAGATACCAATGTAAGAATTATAGACATTAGAGTTTAATATCTGTAATAATTAGGCCATCAAATTACCAGGTTTATAATTTTTAATTTCTCTGTCATTTCAATAGTAGATAGAGAATTTACTAAATCGCATCCTAAAACTGAATAACGTGATTTTACCCGAAGTATATGTTTGTCGCGCTTTAATTTTTAAATTTGAATTTTCCTATATATTTTAGAGAAGATGTTTCAGATAGCAATGCATTCAATACTTTTAACTGCAAAATTGAAGCGAAAATCCGCCCACTGGATTTCAGTCGGGGAGAAAATAATTCACTGAAGAAGAAAAGCTTGCTAGCTTAGCCCACATATCTCAGAGAAGGCAAGCAGGGAGCCAGATATATCGTGTACCCAGCCTGCAGATCCCTATTGAATCAAGATCATTAATATGAATGCTTTCCTTAATGTCTTTTTTCAGTGCTGTGTGAGTGTCAATAGAAACTAGTTATTATTGAGTGTTCAATGAGTGTTCAAAATGATCTGTGTGATAAAAATTACCACTGGCTATGAAGTGAAAGGCATTGGATTTTTGAATGCACGGAAACTCAAATTTGTTGAATTTTACCATCAACTAAAGTAAGTGAATGGCGATACATTAATGAGCGGAAAATGTGAATAAAGCCTAGTGTGATACTCACAGCATACCACGACCGGAATGTCTGTTATTAATCAGAGGTGATTTGAAAAATTAAATGAAAAACAAAACAGTGTATGTTAGGCACGTATACTTTTAGTAATTATGCATTTCTTTCCCAAATGTTTATCGTTCTTTGCTTGTATCTGTTGAGGCGGTTCAGGCTCTGATGTAACCCGGCTGAGATCTGCCTTATCTCAGCACCTCATATTTAGATAGCGGTGATGGAGAGGGGTCACAGGTGCTGAGATTTTTGGTACAGGCAGGGTTTTTCTCCGGGCACTCGGCATGAGGACTCTTGTAGGTGCTCAGGGTTCAGGGTTCAGGGCGTGGGTACTTCCTGGCGTGGTTGTGGTATTGGAGAAAAACTATCCGCATTTGTCCATTCTCAATTTATTATCACCTGCAACACTAACTCGACTCGCCACCAATTGTAAGCCGCTATCTGGTTGTTTCTCTTACTGCGCGCGTCTACGTGTGGTTACAGGTTCGCGTTCACGACGCTGACTGGTTCACTCCGCGGTGTCTAGTAACTTAATGCACGCGGTTTATCCGCGGTATCGTATAACTTAGTATACGCGTGGTTCACTCCTTCGAGCCTTGCAACTTAGTAACCGCGGGTCACTCCGCGGTGCCTAGTAACTGAGTGTTACGTGGGTCTCTCCCCCGGTGTCCAGTAACTGAGTGATACGTGGTTTACTCCATCGGTGTCTAGTAACTGAGTGATACGTGGTTTACTCCATCGGTGTCTAGTAACTGAGTGATACGTGGTTTACTCCATCGGTGTCTAGTAACTGAGTGATACGTGGTTTACTCCATCGGTGTCTAGTAACTGAGTGATACGTGGTTTAATCCATCGGTGTCTAGTAACTGAGTGATACGTGGTTTACTCCATCGGTGTCTAGTAACTGAGTGATACGTGGTTTACTCCATCGGTGTCTAGTAACTGAGTGATCTGACCAGGAACTTCTAAGTTCTGCCATGGCTAAAACTACCCCCACTATCGCAAGGTTTGCAATTTTGGGGACGTCACGTGGATGCATTACTAGTGAGTGATTGTATAGTTCATAATTTTGCTTCCCTCTATTCTTGAAATATTAGGTGTGCGCATGACGGAGAAATGCTACAAACTTTCCCAGGCTTGCAGTCTAATTTATGAGCAAGCATGTTCCGAAGGGAGCACTCAGGAATGCATATAATCCCTCAGAAATCAGTACAAGACACGAACTTTTAAAGATTCAGTGAAACCTAGACGCGACAGAGCGGCACCTATGCTAGCGTTAGGGCACATTTGCCTCAGTTCGCTTTTGTTACCAGACAAAGGAGGCGGCATACCTTAGCCAGATGCGTTCCCCAACTTGCAAAATCTAGCTATACTCTGTTGATATGTTCTTTCAGATAAACGTCTATATCATTGCAATATAAAACTACTCCCAATTACAATCACACTTCTTACTATACGTCTGACATCCTACATAATTATCCTATGTTCCCGACCAAGGGGAACGGTCACACTGTACATTTAGGATTAATAGAGTGGAGGCAGTCGATTGCAATATAGTAATTATTCATAAGTTCATAGATAGTTACGATAAATCATTAATTAACAAATGTGGTTATGTGGAGTAACAAAGTAAGTTTCAATTAAGTGACATACTATAAGTGACTGCTGTTTAGATTTTTATACAAACGGTCGTTATATTCTGAATACTCATGTACATACAATAAACAACTGTTTATTAGACTCTCAACACATATCAGCAATTCGAATTATTATTATTATTATTATTATTATTATTATTATTATTATTATTATTATTATTATTATTATTATTATTATTATTATTATTATTATTATTATTATTATTATTATTATTATTATTATTATTATTATTATTATTATTATTATTATTATTATTATTATTATTATTATTATTATTATTATTATTATTATTATTATTATTATTATTATTATTATTATTATTATTATTATTATTATTATTATTATTATTATTATTATTATTATTATTATTATTATTATTATTATTATTATTATTATTATTATTATTATTATTATTATTATTATTATTATTATTATTATTATTATTATTATTATTATTATTATTATTATTATTATTATTATTATTATTATTATTATTATTATTATTATTATTATTATTATTATTATTATTATTATTATTATTATTATTATTATTATTATTATTATTATTATTATTATTATTATTATTATTATTATTATTATTATTATTATTATTATTATTATTATTATTATTATTATTATTATTATTATTATTATTATTATTATTATTATTATTATTATTATTATTATTATTATTATTATTATTATTATTATTATTATTATTATTATTATTATTATTATTATTATTATTATTATTATTATTATTATTATTATTATTATTATTATTATTATTATTATTATTATTATTATTATTATTATTACTATTATTATTATTATTATTATTATTATTATTATTATTATTATTATTATTATTATTATTATTATTATTATTATTATTATTATTATTATTATCCGAATTGGTACCTTCTCTTCAATAAATATTTCAATACCTTTGTTTAATTTTCTCATGTGCTTACTCACAGTGAGAATAGTTACATTCCACCAAACAGTTTATACCAATTTTAATGGAAGTACAGTTGATGAAGCCTCTGAATAAAAATGACATACTTTTGAGAACAGTTATTTATATCCTTGAAAAACATAATTCAAAAACGAAAGGTTGCTTAGACACCAGATTGCATTTTTCAGTTCAATATTTTACATGAATTCAGGTGATTGCACCCCCCCCCCCCAGGGATTCGGATGTTTACAGAGAGAAATATTTTCACCTGCCATATAACGTCAAAACAAGCAAGCATAGAATAGATAGGAAATTCGGACTAATCTCGCCTAACGACCCGGGAAAACTTTCGAGAAAAACATAGTTAAGGAAGTTTAGCTAAATAAATCGAACCCACAGCCTCCTAAATGTAGTTCATAGACATTATCCTTTGAAACAATTCCCTGAGTGTTAATTACCTATGTAGGTATTCACTATTAATTTATTCTTTTAGTTATATTTGAAATATACACATGTCTGATATTGGTATTTTCCACCCGATCTGAGTACGAAAATCATTGATCATAAGGATTACATTTATGTGGTGTCAACTTGGCGGTTTTCTCTAATCAGAATATAGGTTTCAACACCATATGTAAGGATTGGAGTGTTCCTTGTATTCAGAAACTTGATTTTGGTTTGTTCCTGTTTGACTTCTTAAATACGAATTTATTGAGCCCTTCGTCCATTGTTATTTCGTAATTGAGTGTCTAGGTCTGATTAATATGTGTATGAAGTATTACAGCTCAAGTAGTTAAAAAGTAGGAACTAGGTCTACTTCATCACTTCAAGTAACCTGAAAACGATGTAATAGTTCAAACAGTACAAATACTGCAAAAATAATTTTAAAACCTTTGCCAGTACATGGGTAAAAATATTCAAGAGCATATTGTTTGTGTAATGACCTCAAATCTCTAGAATGATTCTTAGGATGTTGAGGCCGAACTTTTTTATAGAGAGAAGATTGCATTTTTCTATTTAATCAAATATTTTTAAAACCATTCTTACTTTTTCTACTACGTACTTACCTAATAGTAAATGGAGAAGTTATTGTACTTTCATAGAAGATTTCGCAGGAAGCACATGATTTGAGGCATCCAGAACACTAAAGCATTTTGAGAAAAAAGGTATGTGTGTGTGTGTGTGTGTGTGTGTGTGTGTGTGTGTGTGTGTGTGTGTGTGTGTGTGTGTGTGGTTTACTACCAAACTTGGTAGTATACAAGTATTCCGTATCTTACATGAATGAATTTTCAAGAAAATCTCTAACCTAAACCATCCTTTATGTGAAAATGTTTCCGAAAGTTACGATTTCTTCAAAATGGCTTTGAAGATTTCAATTGAAGAACCATATGTTAGGGATATTTTTATGAGTCATGAAAAAAATGTATATCTTGTTTTTTTTTTAGATATAGCCTTTGAAAGACATCAATTCCAATTAACTTTCTCTTAAATCACAAACTGTAAGAAATAGACAAAATATTGCAATACAAAAATTTGCAATGGTTAAAACACAAAATTTGTACCAAGTATGTTTTTGTTGACTTAATTCCGATATATTCTTTGTTATTGGTTTCAATTTCATAAAAACAACATACACTAGTCTTAAACTGGTTATCGTTACTCTTTTTAACCTGAATGGGAAGAGTCTATTGTTTAAGATTACTGCATTTTTCTATTCATTACACCTATAATGAAATATGCAATAAATGGATTTTTAAGAATTCACATCTCGATTATTATGATGTATTAGAATAGGTTTTTGTAATAATAATTTTGCATGTTATGTAAAGATAAGATTTTGACTCCATTGGAGCATATTTATACAGAAATGAGAATTTGATATTAAATTCAAAGGGCAAATTTTAGTTAATAGATGGAAATTAATCATTTCTCCACACTAGCCGTATATAGGCTAAGATGTTTGATGGATAGAGTCAACATGAAAACCGGGGAAGTATACGAGTCAACTGGAGAATTTAATGTCAGGAAGGCACGTTGGCCATGGTAGCTCAAAGGTTAAGAGCGACTGGACGGAAACCAGGAGATCCGTGGTTCAAATCCCGGCCATGGTATTGAA
Organism: Mantis religiosa; assembly: GCA_030765055.1. Classification (NCBI taxonomy): domain Eukaryota; kingdom Metazoa; phylum Arthropoda; class Insecta; order Mantodea; family Mantidae; genus Mantis; species Mantis religiosa. The sequence goes on along the minus strand of CM060951.1, from coordinate 69,096,919 downwards.
TTTTTCATGTTGACTCTATCCATCAAAGGGCAAATGTTAAATTAGGGCTCACGTGGTAGGAACAAATCTAATACCATTTGAGATTACGGAAATTTTTAAATAAATTAGAATACATTAAGCTGCTACAACTGAGATAAATTAGAAAACTTAAATACAAATGCATGAAGGAAGAATGGATGCGAATTTTTCTCACTATACGAATACTTGGATCGGACTTATTAGATCTACTCCAAACGTCCGAAGACGGCCGCTAACACCAGCTAGTCGATGGAAGACTCCAGGGTTCTTTCCTTAGGGCAGTACCTAGAATCTAGCCCCTCCCCCCTCCTCCCCATAGACCACAACGTCAAGACGGGATGGAAGTGGATACGCCACTTACTCGCGTCAACCCCGCAGGGAAGGGTACCGAATAGCCTCGAGGAGGCCGCCTGGCGATCTAGCACACCTTCTACTAGCTATGCAGGCTAGTACCCGGAACTTCTTAGGCAACCCTCTACGCTCTCCGGGCGGCCGAGGTTTGATCTCCCGTACCCGATCACCCGCGGGGTTGGAAACACACTGCCAACCCAATCCGAACAACTCCCATTCAGGGAGAGGCTCGAATGTTCGGTCCGAGGTTCCTCTAATAACGTCAGAGGTACCACGAGTGCTAAGGGTCCGCAGCGCCCGCACCACCGCAGCTGAAGGGGACGGATCACCTCCACTATGGAGGGAACGGACTCATCTGAGTGCAGAGAGTCTACTCCCATTAGCCCTGCCCCCGTAGGAACAAGACCCGGGTCTCTTACAACCAGGGAGTATACCAAAGGGTCTCTCCGTGGGGATTTCCATTAGGACAGTACCTAGTTTCCTAAACTGCCCCCCCTCCTGGTCCGAAGACCAGTCAGGACGGAAGTGGAGGGACTGGACTACGCTATGGAGATTTGGTCTATTATACCTACGCCCCAAGTGGAGTACCCCGGGAGTAAGAATGAGGCGAGAGGAGTCAGAGGGCGGCCGACCCAAGGATCTACGGCAGTGCAGAGGGCAGGGTCCCTGTATTTCACCAATTAGAAATTCCCCGGCAGGCCAGCACAACCAGCATGTCACTCTATTGTCGTCCGGTACGTAGACTGGAGACCGTCCAACTAGAGGAGAAAGTTTTACCAAGAACATATCATCCTGACATACAACGCCGAGGCACCTTCCGATACTTCTACCCGGAAAAAGACTATCAGATTAGAGATGATGTGAACTGATGATGAAGACCCGACCTCCCAATTGCGGGCCACGGACGAAACGAGCCCTTCTGCTCGGTAAATGATTACTTATTTTAAATATCATCACCAGTAGGTGGTGCAATCAGTAGGTGCAGCAATGGCAGCTGACGATGGCCTAGATCAGCAGTTCGAAAACGTTTCGGAAGTTTTCAACAACAGAATCTGTGTGAGTACTCTCAAAAAATCACCTACTCATATAAAAAATGAATACCCACTTCGTTTCGGAAAGCAGAGTCTTTGTTAATCTAGAATAACTCAAACGTAACAGGTGGTTAGGTTAAATACTTAAGTTTAAAACAAATACATTAAACTACATATGTAATCCCCTTCCTTACACTTTCAATCAAATCATTAGGATTTCCTTTCATTCTTTTCCGTGATTTCTCTTGAACTTTCATACGGCAGCGTTTTCTTAACTTTCTTCATTTTAATTTCTAAGACTAATAGTATTATTGTAATCTTGCAATTGTTAGTGGTCCCGCAGTGTCTATTGACGTAGATTTTCTCTTTACAGCTTTCTTTACAGCTACATAAGACAAAGCTGATTTGCTTTAATGACTAACAAGTTCTATATCCAAACAAAGGACATTTTATTTGCAAATTATGGTTCTAGATTAAATATTGGGATATCTTTATCATTTCGTTATAGATAGTAATGGCGGTCTCTATACTTAAAAATTTGTACCATCATAATTTCAGAGAGTACTCACAGTTTTGCAAATCGATTGTGTTGTTTTTCAGAACTACTCAGTCAATACATCTCAAATCATTTAGGATAGCATGCGTATTATGGATGAAACGAACCCATAGGAGACTTAATTCCACTATTTGATCATTAATTAATCATTTTGTTTTAATGACATCACAATAATGTAACACATTAAATTTGCAATTTCTTTATATTCCTATATATTACCACATTAGTATCGTTAATGCTGGATGTTATTTATAAGTTTTGCGCTGTTTTCATATATTACGTCCCATTTTTATTCAAAAGATGCTACGCGTTGACTTATTACTTAAAGAGAACGAACACTTATATTTTAAATGTTACTTCATCTCGTTTATATATGTAATGCTTTTTCCCCTTGTGATGGGAAGTAGGAAACGTAAAGTACTGAATGGGTAAAGGGTTTATCAGCTAACGAACAAGATTTGTTAACAATCAATGTCAAAACCCCGGGGATATTTGAAAAACAGCATGGAACTACTAACAAAGAAAGTTCCATGTCCCGAGGCCATAAAACACAGAGGTGAATGTACTTAGTACAGTAAAATTGGCGGTCCAGTGAAAAAACTCTTGTTCTTCATGGACTGTGCACCTCCATAATACAGAAATTTTAATTACATGTGAGTGTTAATTTTGGTTGTATAACTACCTCATTGTAGTACATTTTTGCAAAAGCACGCTAAGTGAGATGTGCAGACATTTTTGATGCTTTGCTTTGTTTGATTACACTCGTAAGGTAAATATTGGGAATTTTAATGTCTTTGACAGTGTCAGGTGTAACTTACATTGGGACACTTTAATACTTTTTTTTCAGTAATTACGGGAAATATAATTTCAAGTAAGTTTTCGTTTTGGCCTTCATATGCATATAAGTGATAATGGAATACAAAAGATGGCCAAATATACGTTAAATTTGAAAATACGGAATCAAAATACGAATATGAAACATAAATTACCTTATATTATTTTTTGCTTTCTATGAATATATTTTCTATAACATTTAGAAAACCTTGTTAGGACCTTCTCCCATATGGTAAAGAAATATTACTGCAAGCACCAGTGCAAAAGTTTCCAATATTCGTGCATTAAAAGTGAATGAATCATAGATACTTTTTTATCACAGCACATATTCTATCATACTTCATGAACCAAAGTGTCATGAAAAATCGTAGCATAAAACAACCGAGTTGGTCTGTTTGGCTCAGTTGGTTAGTCACTGGCCTTGATCTAAGGTCGTGGGTTCAAAAAAGGCCCAAGCACAATGGTTTAATGTATGTGACAGCTCCAGTTCAGTAGATTTATTGGTATGCTAAATAACTATTCCAAGACGAAATTCCAGCGCACCTGTGGTGCTGATATTATTGACAGCTTTGTTAACAAAGTATAAAATACATAAAAATACTGTTAAGTAATTGTATCCAGTAGGTCCTGTTTTCACAAACATCGAGTAGATGTAGAGAGGAATCAGCTATAATAAGTCTTAAGGAGAAGATGTATTACCAGAACCGAACTCTGCACAACATACAAAGAGTTAAATATGTTAAATATATATTAGTTAATCATACTATTCTTAATAAAAACATAAAACATTTGGACTTAATCTACCTTCTACTCGGTGGAAAATGTTGCAATAACAATGTTAGAAAAGACAGCATGAAAACTTTCATAATTACAACTTCAATATAAAATATCTCAGAATTGGCAGATGGATAACCAAATAATTAAAATATGCACAATTATCTGTAAATACATTTACTAATATAATTTCACTCGAATGCCACGTGTTAAGGGAAGTAAAAAGTGTGTGGTTCAGTCAAGTACACCCTGGACAAAGTAATCATCTATTTCTCAACTATTACTAAGTGGATTCCTTTGCAAAGGAATCTGTTTGTGGGAAATATCTATGGCAATCTTCATTACTCTAGCTTTTACACCTTCTGTTTATAAAATTTGTTTATTAAGTAAACGGAAGAAATTTAAAATAGGATATATTGCTGCCCCAAAATTAGAATAATTATGAATAGCACACCACTAACATCTTTTTACACTTGAGCCTCATATGTCTGTTGAGATATTAACCTAAAATTACACAAGTTTTAATAGAATCAGTTTTTCAACGGGAATAAAAATGAAAATATAAAATTTGCACATGTTTTTCAAAAAGAAATGTTTACCACATTGAGTTATTTCATCATAATTCTAGGTCAATCAGGTAATTTTATACAAAGAGAAGCGCATACATTTTCAAACCTCTAGCGGGCCGTAGTGGAGGGGGAACGCGGATGTACACCGTCCCCCCACTATTTTTCGGAGGAGGACGCAGTCCCATTACTAATATTATTTATGTTTTTTTAAATTCATTACCTTTCTTAATTTAACATTCAAAATACTGGAAACATAATATATATTCAAAATACATTCAAATAAAGTTTATGGCTATTAACGGACCTCCAGTTCATATGTGGAACCCAAAGGATTACATAAAAGAATGGATAAAAAGTCGTACGCATGCTAAGGACAACCAAAGCAGGAAGGCGAATCTACAAGTACAGAATTCTGATCGGTTCTCCAGCATCTGGAAAATTTTTAGGTGTGTGTCCCTCCACTTTTTTTGTTAGGAATACGGCTCTGGGGACAGCTAACACTTTTGTAATATCAGTGCTCTAAAGTGCTTAACCTTGAACTCAAGGACATTTAGTCATTTGGAAATTATATTTTCATTTAAATAAAAAATTCTAAATCATAGAAAACTCAAAAAGGTAATAAAGAAGTAAATGTATACTGAAAACAATAATATACTAAAACTAAGCAACAATGGTCTCATTATCACAGGTCTCGGCATAAAGGTATTGACATGCCTAACCAATGAAAATAAATCCCTTCGTGCATGTGGGCATTAACCCCTTATCCATATTAAGCATGCAACATTATTATTCCTCTCAGTATATTACTAATGCTTGTCAGATTTTATATCACTTTTTTAGTAATAGTGTCAAAGAGTACCTTAATAATGATATTTTCACTAAGCAGTTGATACTTAAAAATGCATTATCAGTAAATTCTTATCAATCACTGATTATGTAACTGTTTCTAAAGAGAAAGATGCGTAGACTCCAGTACATATTTTACTTTTGCATGAAGCCTACCCATCCCATCCTCACGAAGGGGGGATTATTTTCTGTGGAGAAATCCCCTGGCGAGCGATTCATGTTTTTGGTCAGTTGGGAAAATCCACCAAGTCCCCACATAACAATTTGTATCGGTCTTCCCTCTGTCCATTTTTTTGTAATGGAAGGAATCTCTTTAAGCCCTATTCGTCCCCTGCTGTTCATATCACTAAATAAGAGATAACTTTTATTTATATACGTTTCATACTGCGACTTCTAGCAGGATTACTTTTGCAAGACTGAGGATGACCACGCAAACAAATTTTCACTCCCTTACATCATAAATTGGCCAAGAGTGCTATGGAAAAACATGGACTGATTTCTCAAGAAACCTTATATATCGATAATACGTAAGACAGTAAATAGAATCTCTCGCTATTTTATACATATTTACATATTATAACCAAGTTCCTAGTAGTGATATTTGCAAATCACTTGTGAAGATATAACATTAAAGTTGTACTTAGTTAAAGGATCAACTATTATAAACCGTATAATTGTAAACCTAAGCAAGAGTGTGAAGTCCTAGTATGTATCGACACTGTGGAACCGATTTCGACCAGATTTGGAATAGCTAATCATAGCTAACCTTTTGCAGCAAGGCACAAACTACTGTAGAGCTTAAAATTTTGTACTCCACTCCATTGCATCAAATTAATATTTTATTTTATGTGATGCCTACCAAATGGACAGATGGAATCTCCAACGCTGCACTGTCACAGGCGCTAAGAGTCAAGAACTGAAGTGGGAATGGGGAGGTCACATCGCAGTTTGAAGGACGAAAGGTGGATCTACAAGATCACGATTCGGGACCCGCGTGCAGGAAAACGATAAAGAGGAGATCCATGGGAGACAAAATACAAGAGGAAGTGTAGTAAGCGAGTGCGAGTGCAAGTAAATAAGTGTGAATAGGAACAAGAGAAAATGACTAAAATCGACACAAACCCAATATGGAATGGCTCACAGTGTTGAAGTCAACACAGCTACCCTAATGTAGGAGGCCTTTGCCCCTCATGGGACATAATAGCCTATCTCTAATCTCTATTCTCTCTAATGCCTACAGAGTCTTTACAGACCATCTACATCTTAGTCAAAGATAGCGGTAGCAGCTCAAACATTGTCAACATAAGAATTATTACTTACATTTTCACGGTCGTATAAAATAACAAAGAGACAGGATTTAACATAATATTCGGCCATCTCCTCATTGACATCGATCATAGAGTTATAACAAGTAAGAGTCTTTTTTGCTTGTGACTTGCTTGTACTTTTGTAATATTTTGTGTATGTTGAGAATAAACAAGGATATATTTAGGTTATTTAAACTGTTATAGCTACTTTGAATGATATTTTCTCTATAAATAGCGACGAGGTGGCCTGAATGCGACTGCATGGAAGTTACTCAGCTGCATTCATGGAAAGTCGTTATGGTATTCATAGTTCTTTAACAGTGATTTTGCTTTTCCTCGTTAATGAGAGTTTTATAGAACTCTAAATGTTTCTTGTAATAGTTTTAAAAGCCTTGGGATAATGTAAGACTATTGGATAAGTGCAATGTAAAACTACATGCAATTGGGATAAATCATGAAACCAAGGCAAATTTGCGTATTTCAACTAGTATTAGAAATAAATCTGGTGTTTTGTATTAATAATATTTGTTAATTATATGTTTTGTTACATAAATGTACTTCGAACAAGTCTCTTAGTATTTATTTTCACACATAATTGGCGTAGATAGACATTAAAATGTCTTGAGGTTGGCAGCGCTTGGTATTCCTATAAGAAATAGGAATAAGAAATAGATGTAGGTAAAAAGTGCACAGTTTAACGCTGAAAATTGGTGTATGAGTGCTCCTTGATATATCGGTGGCTATAGCAGGGGTGCTGCTACAGTGGCATGCTACAGAAAGCTGAGACTTCTGCTAGAGGATCATATTACCATATACTTTTGATTTGAAACTTGGACTGCCGTTGTTTATTTTGTCCACCTGCCACTTCAGTGAGCGTCTTGTGCTACTTTAATCACAACATTTATTTTCACCTCCATGGATTATGCATAAACTTTTACAAATTTCTTTAAGCAATAGTTGCATGAAACAGCAGTGAATATGAACTTCTATGGCTTAGATATGCAGGTGGATTCGTATACAAATACGCATGTGCTTACGAGATTATAAAAGTAGAATTGATTATCGGATTATCAGATGGATAATTTGAACATTAGTAAAATATTTACTACATTTATTGCTAATTATCCCATTCTTACTGTGCAACTTTACTTTTAACCAATAAGTCTCTACGAATGGCATGTTGCAACCAATTAAGGCTGCTTATCGCATAATCTTACCATCTCCTGCTGTTTCTCTACTTTTTATCCCCTCCGTAGCATTTGTCTGCTTTTATCAGCCCCCTAGCATATGTTAATTTGTTTGCGATTGTTATTTATTTTTCGTACAGATATTCAAAGATAGTTTCACTAAAACACCACGACACTAAAACAACATAGGGAAACTCAAAAAGTATGTCAAACAGTTCGATTAATTTGGTTATTAATTTAATATTTTGGTGCATTTAGTTCTTGCAATATTTAAATACTTCCTTTTTATCCTGAGATAGCCACTGGAGTTTTCATTTTCTCTAGATGAAGTTTGCTTATTCGGTTACTGCGCAAAAACAATAATGCACTGTACTTTACGTGGATTGGAAGTAATTAGAAGTGAGTCCTATAACATGCTCAGGAATTCGTACATAGAAATCCAATTTCATAGACACAAGAGTACCATGCAGCAAGGGTAGTGAATTGCCTTTCTTCTGCGAGTCACCACCATATACTTAGGTGGTTTGAAAAGTTTCCGACCTAATAAACATACACGACATTTTTTCAGATTTTTGTTTTATCTTCAACATAGGCTTCTTGTAACTCTACACACTTCTCCCAGCGATGCTCCCATCTCTGTAACCTATTCAAATAGTACTCGGCTGTTTTTTTTTTTTTTTTGTGCAAAATAATTGTTCAGAAATGTGATTGCACCATCATTTGACGAAAATCTCTGTCCTTCGAGCGCAATTTTCAGATGAGAGAACAAAAAGAAGTCGCTTGGGGCTAGATCTGGTGATTATGGCGGATGTTCAAGCAGTTCAAACCATAATTCGTGGATTTTCGTCATTGCAACCGCTGAGGTGTGAGACAATGGCTGTCTTGGTGAAACAGGATTTTCTTTCTCTGCAAATGTGGCCGTTTTTAAGCACGTTCTGCCTTCAGCTTTTCAAGTAATGATGCATAGTATGCTCCTATAATGGTTTTTCCGTTTTGAAGATGATCGATTAAAATATCTCTATGACTATACCAAAAACCAGTCGTCATGACTTTCCCAGCCGAAAAAAAAAAACAGTTTTTGCTTTTTTATATTTTTTACTTTGAGGCGGTTTCCCCTTTACAGTCCACTGTTTGGACTGTATTTTTGTTTCGGACTTATAATGATGTATCGAAGTTTCATCTACAGCAATTAATCGGCGCCAAAACTCGGATTTATTGTGCCTAAAGTGTGCCAACAGAGCGTTGGAAATGTTCATACGAACACGTTTTTGGTATAGCGTTAGCAAACGCGGCACCCAACGCGCGGACAGGTTTCTCGTGTCTAATTGTTGATTTAGTATGTGACAAATACGTTCTTTTGACATGTTCATACTCTCTGCTATCTCTCTGACTTTAATTCGGCGGTCGTCTAGCACCATTTGGTGAACGTTGGTGATATTTTCGTTTGTAGTTGCAGTTTTTGGACACCCCAAACTTTCATCGTCTCCAAAGCTCTTACGGCCACGATTAAATTCAGCTGTACAAAATTTCACTGTGGTAAATGATGGTGCAGAGTCCTAATACACAGAATCCAATTTATCTTTGATTTGCATAGGCGTATCGCCTTTCAAAAACAAATATTTAATGACAGCACGAAACTCGATTTTGTCTATTTTCATAAAAACACTCACATCAACTCATTCAAACGTCTGTTACACAACGACTGAGTGTCCAAAATGGCTGAAACTTTGGTAAGTAACTGTCAACAGAAGAAGAACGAAATTCATTAGCTTTTATTTACGAGCGCTGTCATCTTCATGTTGAGGTCGGAAACTTATCAGACCACCCTCGTATCTATGCCATACACTGCACCTCTCTGAATATGTGTAAAACAAAGTGACAGACAGCCATAGAGATGTGTGCTCAGTGAGTCACAGTGCCTTGCTAGTCCTTTTTCTGATACTTCTGCCACACATTAGGGCAAGGTTGCTGCGAAAAGACGTTACCAAAAACTACGAGGGCTAAGATAGGTGAGAGAATTTTACTTGTGTATTTTCTGTAGTAGTTTATTTGTACTTAAATATACAACACTTTCTTACAATTGTAATCACAATTTTCCTGTCTATTCTAAATACAAATTTCAGCTGCTGATATTTACGGACTAGAGTCTGTTTACGATAAGAAGTCACGGATTTCTAGAAAAGAAAGCAATACTCGCCCTCTCACACACACGAAGTGTTGTTACTAACCTTTCAGAGCGAAGGTGGAAGGGGGTTTACTCCAGGAATCTTTTTTTTTTCCCGTAATTTACGTCCTCCAACGTTAAGTCATATCGGACGATGAATGAAATGGGTGAAATGATGCTCAAATGATCTCAGGGTCCATAGAGCTTAGAGTTACCCGACATTCGTCTTTCAGGATAAGGGAAAAGCCCGGAAAAACCTTATCCAGGTAACTCACCCTGACCGAGATTCGAATTCGGGACCTCTTGGACGTGAGGCAGACACGCTACCACCAAGCTACCGAGGCGGGCTCCAGTAATCTGCTCACTTGAGGAAGTAGTGGCGGAAAAAAACTGACAACGAAAGGTTTAGAGCGGAAGAACGTAGCTCAGGTTATCCCTCCACTATTGCTCTCTCTTTCTGAAAACTAAATCCAAACGGACTCTAATAGTTGTGTTGGCTGCCTGGCCATTTACCTCTGTTCTAGCCCTTATGGAACCTTGACCTAATACTCCACTGTATCCTCCATTTCCCTACCTCTTAGCTTCCTTACCCTTTCCATGCATTTATCTTTGATTTTGTCTGCATAAATCCCCACCTGCCTTACTTCTCTCTCACTCTCTTTCTCTCTCTCACTCTTATTTTTGCAATTTTATGTCCTCCAACGTTAAGTCATATCGGACGGTGAATGAAATGGATGAAATGATGCTCAAATGTGTCCAGGGTGCATGGAGCTTAGAGCTACCCAACATTCGTCTTTCAGGATCAGGGAAACCCTGGAAAAAACCTTATCCAGGTAGCTCACCCTGACCGAGATTCAAACTCGGGACCTCTTGAACGTGACTTTGGTCTCTTTTCAACGTAAGCATTTTTATAATCAGTACGCAATAATCGTACAAGTACAAAACCTAAGACATTACTCCTTACTTTTGCTTAGCGAGAATTAAGAAATTTGAAGCAAATGTGACTTTTTCTACCTTCTTTGTGCAGATAAATAATTATAAGACTTCCGAGGAACTAAAGAACAGAAACAGTAAGTTGCAGCCAGTTTTATGTAAATAAAGTGATACAACATTTTAATTACATGGGAAGTTATATTTTTAAAATATAATTAAACTCTTTAACCTTAGCTTGTCTGTTATGAAAGAACAATTACAAGAAACATCTTGTATTTTTCTAAATTAGGGTAACATAATTATGATTAAAATGTACTCGTTCAAATAAAATAGCTTAATAAATCTCTAAAACAGGTTCAGGTTTTCTGTTGAGATATGAAGTTATCCAAGAGATGAACTACGAGATAACGAGATGAATCAGGCAGGGAAATAATTCACATGAAAATGCTAATTACGTAAACGACAAGCTGGTTACCAGAACGAAAAATAGCTCATTCATATGTGTAATGCGAAAACTGGTGCTTTTATTACTGAAAGCATGATTAACTTCATATACCTATGTTTTCTGATTATATTGTGTTGTTAACATTGAAAACGTTCTCTTCACTAACAATAGTTACATACACTAAAGAAATTCTAAAGGTGGGAATAGAGAGACAGTCTAAGAATGCATTTTGTGTTAAACTTATGGTTACACATTTCTGGAAAACTTAACAAATACAGCATTGTCTAGGGGTAAATCAAGATGAAAAAGATCACTAGGTTGACACCGAAATTAAAGGATTGCAATGAGTAAAAAATCGTGATGGATTTCAAAGGAACGTTGGATCTTTGTTACAACACGTGCAGGGACAGTTGAGTTGAATCGTGTAACAAAAGACGCGGGAGAAACAGGATTCTAAAGGGATAGCACTTGACTTTGTTTGAATAGGTATTCTTCGGACCCTTAATAATGGCATGACCGAGACTCATAATCACAATGGACAAAGTAGTCACAAAGGATTTTTGGTTGAATAAAGGGATTCAGGAAAGTGAAAGTTACACACCCACGCACAGCAGTGTATAGTGTGTGGAAAGACGGTCTGCGGCTAGCGGCCTAGTAAGAAGTTTCTCTGTGTTGGTCGAAGGAAGATTTGTCAGTTTATACGTAACGAATTAAGTATTATCGAGTAATAAGCATTCCACCTTCAGTCACTCTAAACAGTGATATACTGGTAACCCTTGGTCGGCAACTTCGAGTTTCATGTGATGATAAAAAGAAGCAGTCATTAAATCAGTTTGAAACGGGCATTCCAGTGTCATTAGAACCATACTTACTCATACATATCCACGCATACCCTGAAAGAAACCTCATTCCTCAACCCTGAGCTGCCCATATTATTCGTTACAAACTGTAGCGTCAACGTGGAACTGTGAGTCACCCATTTTATTTGCTGCATCAAACTGTCGCGACAACGTGGAACTCCTTTGCTTACCCACATATTGCGACAAGGTATCTAAAAACATCCTTAGTGTCTTCAATTCCCCTTGTTTCTTTTACATCGCTTAAACTACGTGGTCACATCGTTAAGGATCTGTTACAGATACTGATTTGCTCAGTGTTTGTGACGTATCAGCCTTCTAGGTCTCATCCCTGTATCGTACCATCTTGTATCAGAACTAGGCAACTGTAACTACTTCTAAGCGTGATAGTCAGATGGTATCTTCGAGAGTGTTTTAATAGACTTTAGTGTATTTATACCTTTAGCAGGTGAGAAAAACCACGGGGGAAAAGGAAAACAATAAGACTGATGACCCCAAGGGATTTGGACCCAGTATATCTCGAGTGTGGAGCATAGGTGTATCCCCTAGTCATTTCTCTCGGTGTGCATACATCCTAACAAATAGCTTTAACGGAACTATAAAATATAAAACTTCGTTTTTAATCTTTGATATAGAAGAAGCTATATTCTCTCCATCATTTATGCCCCTAAAGATTTATTTTCTAGATTCTCACCTGAATGTTTTCATTGAACATGGTTGAGGCCAGCAATAAGCACAGGGAAATATTCCACCAGGAATTATTGTACATAAATGGAAAGGCGATACAGCAGGAAATTAGTTGTATGTTTTTTTATTGCTGTTCGTAATTTATCGAATATATACATATATTTCAAAGTCATCTTGTTACCTTAAGTCATGCAGGAAGAACTGTTAAAATGAGAATGCACACTGAATTTCTTCATTGCGAAATACATAGCATTTTATAATTTGAAGCGGTTTTATCTGCCTCACAATGCCTCGTCAATTTGAAGCAGTATGTCTGTTGCGTGCTTTAGTGGAGAGAAGTCAAGAGCAATGATGCTGCGTCAAGTTGTAGCTGCGATCTTACACCGATCTCGAGTTGAGTTCAGGGTATGCGTAGGCGTGAAATAAAAGTAAGAATGACACCAGAATCTAAGTTTGAAACGCTTAATAGCTATTTAAGAATTCACTTAAATCGAGAAGTTGCCGATCAATGGGATCAATATATATTCAAGTGTTCAAGATTCTGTCTAGAATATTTCCGACTCAGCTACCAAAATTTTCTTAATAACCTTCCCTTTTGCTAATGACCCTAAGACCTCTACGGCTAAGCTTCTAACACGATGTTGCCATTTCATTTCTACATTACTGAAATTTTCTGTTTTCCATCCTAAGGCCTGTCTATAAATTTCTCAAAAATACTCTCACATATTACAAGAATTCTCAGCTAGATTGGCATACTAATCTGGCAGCTTTGGATAGTAACTTAGCCCTCTCGTCGCCTAACCTATGTTCTCCAAACTGGCTGACAACCAACCCTCGCTAATTGCCTTGCATAAACATTTTACTTTGAGCCAAACTCTACTTATAATTTATGCCAAACATAAAACTCCTTAACATTTAACGAATGTACCAAATATTCATATTCCATTTTATTATAAGCATTAATTTGTGCAGCTGATCCAAAATTTCTGTATCAAGTTCTTAAAATAATTTGTTGGTATATTAGATCTGTAGGTATGCGTACCTATATATAAATAATTTTTAATGAAGTCAAAAGTGCAACAGAAAAGCTCAAACTAATAAATGTAGATAAGTGACGTCATGTTCTGAAATTTACCCCTCCCCCAGATTTTCTGTCCCTCCGTTTCATTTTACGTTCATTTCGCATAACCTTCATTTGGCTATTTCAGCATCGTCAATGTGTACGGGAGTCTTGGCGTTGCGTGGCAGAAGAAATAATACTCGATCCACTTCTATCTCAAAAATGGATGAGGACAATAATGCAAACTAATGGTCGGTTATTAGCTGGATTTTATCCCAGATATAAAACTTATAAAAGCTTACGCATCACGCCTCTGCTTGCCAGAATTAATGAGTAGCTAAACTCATAGTCACATATCTCCCCCCTACTCCCTTCATACAACGTATTAGTTAGACATCAGAGTGCGGATAGCATCAAAAAATTTCCCCATTTTTTATGAAAATGCTCTGAGGCGCATATTCACATCGGTTGTTACAAAATCTAACTTGATTGGTGATTTATATACTTTGAGTATTCAAGCGCTGGTGTTTCTGTTGTTACGGCTCTGATGACATCTGGAAATTCCACTATAACTCTCTCATTCAAGCTATTACTATTAACAACACTCTGTGTCTCCAAAGTTTAACTTGATAGTGCTTTTTATGTCAAATATTCTCTTTTTTCTATATTTCGGGCATAATATTTTATTGTATTTGTTATTTTCAATGTTGGAAATTAATTGTTCTTTCACACTAGCCGTGTGTAGGACGCACTATGAAAGGATAGAGCCAGAATGAAAAATTCAATGCCATAGCCGGGATTTGAACCACGGATCTTCTGGTTTCCGTCCAGCCGTTCTAAACCATTGAGCTACTATGGCCAACGCACCAACATGACATTAAATTCTCCAACTGACTTGTGTTTCTCCCGGTAAACCACTAGGAGTTCTCAAACACATGAGACAACTACCTTAATGGCGACTTACTACGCTGTAAGTACTTTAAGGCCCGGGTTTTATAGTTCGGACCACTATTAGGTACAATTAATGGAAATTAATTGTTCTTTCACACTAGCCGTGTGTAGGATACACTATGAAAGGGTAGAGCCAGACTGAAAAATACAATGCCATAGCCGGGATTTGAACCACGGATCTTCTAGTTCCGTCCAGCCGCTCTAAACCATTGAGCTACATTTTTTACACTCATGTTGGCAGGTTGGTAGTAGCTCAATGGTTTAGAGCGGCTGGAGGGAACCAGAAGAACCGTGGTTCAAATCCCGGTGATGGCATTGAATTTTTCATTCTGGCTCTTCCCTTTCATTTTCAATATTGTAATTAAAATATGTAAAAACTATTATATTTAAGATATTTCTACCATTCATATATTTCCTACCCATTTAAAGTTTAATACATTTTTTTCTGTTTAAATGTCCCTGTCATTTAGGAACATGCGCGCTAATTATTTTATAATGTTAACTCGTGTGTATTAATTATGGTTTAGGTATACCGCTAAATCAAAACTGCAGATCTCCTTAAAACATACAAAATATTTGTGTCGTATTTTGTTAGTGGTATGAGCTATTTGTGAGATAACATTGTTATTGAAGTTTTTAATAGTTTTGTACTATTGCGGCGATGTCATGAAACGGGCCTATGTTCGAAGGCTAGCAAATAAGGATCGACTTATAAAATTCTAATCACCGTTTCCACGTTCAGCTTTCCTCTCGTATCTGCAATGAAATATGCAGTCAAATTACTTGTCTAAATATTTCTTTATGGAGATAAACGGAAAACAATCGTTCATAAGAACAGCTGTAAAAATCACATTATTATTCATTCACTATCCTTCTTGTATCCACAATGAAATATGCAGGTAATGAGGCTACTTATGCAAAGATTTATCTGTAAACTGAAGTAGATATAAGAACTAGCTTCATAACAATATTTGGCAGGAAATCATCAAATAAACGAGAAGTCAAGTAAATGTGCAAGTATACTAATTTTTAATATACGTTTGGTTGTGTCATAAAATTAAATTATTAGTGTTTCAATCTTTCATTTCTGTTCCGGTTCAGACGTGTACTTCATTTATTTTCTTAGAACAAAATATTTACGAAACACCCCATTAAACTGTTTGTATATTCTGATTATTTTAATACCGAATTTTGAATTCTAAATTGAATTCGTAAAATTCCTGTAATTCTTCCCCAAAAGGGAAGTGTAGCTATTAAAATAGTTAACGTTCTTTGCTTACGATTTCGAAAGCAATTCTATGAGAGTCAGTTGAAAAATTTAATGTCATACTGCTATGTTAGCTATGGTAGCTCAATGGTTAGAGCAGTCAGACGGAAACGAGAGGATCGGCGCTCAAATTCCGGCTATAGCACTAAACTTTTTTCGTTTTGACTCTACCTATCCAAACTTCTCCTGTGCACGATTAGTGTGAAAGAGCAATTAATTTCCATAATGCTATGAACCTTTTTCATCTTCATTCTCATCTATTGACAACAGTTCTTTCTTCCTTTTCCACGTTCCTTCAACACCTGCTCCCTAACAGAGATGTAAAGCTGGAGTGTATATTTATGCAAATATCAAGTGAAGCAATAATTATTTCTGAACAGCTGACAACGCTGCAAACTTTTGCACATATCATGTGACACGTGAGGTGATAGCGTTTCTATCTTTACCTAGGTCAAAACTCTCTCTGTCACGCTAGATTATAATTAACACAGGACAGAAATAGCTATTTAATCTACTCTGCTTATAGGACGGGTTAAAATTATATTTTGCTCGATCGTAATTTCATAAATTCCCTCTTTAAATGATACTATTTGGCTTAATTTAATATTCAGATACGATAAAATGTTTAGATTTTTGAAGTAGTTATTCCGGTGACACCAAGTGCTCTCCTGTTTTTTTTCTCTGCTTTCTCCATAGTAAATAAAGGAAGTACTGCACCTAAAATCTCACCTGTAATTCGTACACAGTCTCTGATTTATTTAGTTTAAATTTGTATATATATGAGATTTCTTCTGCTTTTCCACTGAGTAAATTTTATTGTAAATTATATTTTCAGTTGAAATAACTTTGTCAAAATCTATTAAAGAGATCTATAACAACTTTTAGGATAGGTTGACATAAACAACTTTCAACTGTGGTTGGGATCTGCTTAAGTGATACTAATATATTCGGTTACCTTTATAAAGTAATTTCTGATAACTTTTAAGGCTTGTAGATGACATAATGTATACAAATATCCTCTTTTATTATATAAACAAATTTATTCGATACAAGTACATCAATAGACGTAGAAGTCATATCCTTTGAAATTTTCAATCTGCGTCAATTAGTTATTGAGACAATGCTAATAAGTCTAATTAATTTAACATTGGTAGATAAAGGCTTTCAACCTCTCCTTAATGTAAGAATTAGGGTAGTGGAAATAGGTAACAGAATTCCCAGTTATCACTAAAATAAAGTTTCAAACAATCTAATTTTTCATTTACACATTTACATACATATTATGCAGTATATAAGTATTGCATTATTCATTAAAAGATCATTGTTCTGTCTGTGTTCCCTTATACATGGTATTAGCTATAAATTATTGAACATTACGTAATCAATACTGTCACAAGAGACTGTATTAATTAATACTAATATTAGTTGATGTGACTTCAGTAGTACGTGTGACGTCACTCTATCCACTCCATGACTTGTTGGTTAAAAGTTTGCATAAGCGAGTTTCTCGCTCTCCCTCTTGGACTAGCTTTTGGCTCGGATAGATGCATTTGTAGGCAACGTCTTGAGGTCAGGTAATAGGCCGCTATGGCCACCTTTGTAATCTGTTTATCTATAGTAAATATTCTTATTGAGTGATTTCTACATTTCACGAAGTTGTTTTTTTTTTTTTTTTTTTCAAAATAAATTGAGAATTTTCACAATTAACCGTTAGAAAAATTGTACCCGGCGCCTCCACCATTATGTGACGAAACCATGGATTGTAAAAGCTAAGCAGCACATGGCCAGATCGATTAATTACTGCAGTCACTTGTGACAATACTAAATTAAAAATGAGTTATTCTTTCTTTGTGACTCTCACAAGCTATTGTGAAGGAACAGAAAGGAAAAGTGTTCAATTTCTTTACTTTATATTAAGTCACTATATATATATTAAATACCGTAAGCATGGCTGTTTTTATACATCAAGTGCTCTCATGTTCTGCAAAGAAACTATGCAATAAGAAGTATATGAGATAGTATCTCTGTACGATGTACTGTGTTAGATACGAATAGTCCATATCAAGTGTCCACCAATTTATAATGCTCTATGTCTGAGTATGTCTATCTATCAGTATCCTAAATAAAAATGACAATGAAACATAATGTGCCCTCGTGTTTACATGTATTTTGTACGGCACTTTAAAATTTTAGTCCATTATATCAAGTAATAGCAGCTTTAACAGGAGTGAATTTAATCCATCGAAAATAAAGATTCTCCAACTAAAGTGGAAACATTCTTTAGACCTTTTAGTATGTTTAAACTGTTCTATCACTGTTCCCTCTGTATTACTGCGGACTACACGCGCTAGAATACATTATATAAGCCTGCCATCCCCCTCTCACGCTCGTCTTCGCTGATAAGGAGCAGCTGAATCAAGTTCGCTCATGTTACTGCCTAGAGTTTGATTGCATTCTGCAATTGATTAAGCGCACAAAGGGATATCGTATACAATCGATAATATTTTTGCGAAAGTTAATCGATTAATATGAAGTATTAGTAAACAGAAGTTATAAATTATATTGAGTAGAGAGTAATGTATGGTTGCAGGAAGTACTATATTAAAACATATAGAAAAATGGAACAAAATTGTTAACAATTATTTTCATAGTGTTAGATATGTATTTTTGTTTTAAATATCAACATTTAAAACCCTCTCAACTGTTATTTATGCACAAAATAATTGCACTAATTAATCATATTCTCCATTACTGGGATTTCACGAAATTATTTACACTCTTATGCACAATATAAATTAACTGAATATTAAGTATTTCAAGTTATAAATGCAAAATACACTTGTTCTCAGGCATATTTGCTAACTTTTGATGCTGAATTTCTGATAACTTTATGATTATTGCAGGGTTTCTCTCACAGGAGGACAGTTGATATCATTCATTCATTACATATTATGTTTTGCTTTACGCTGAGTGCATTGGAAGTTTACGTAATAGGCTTTTAATTACCTTTACATCCTTTTAAGTTAATTAGTATCTTTATATTTTATGTTTCCTACTATTCAAATTCAATTAGACTAAACGCTAAAATAATGTAATTAATTATTATTAAGCAGCAATAATAAACCACAACCCGAACACGTTATATGTCTTTTTCTCTGTTTAATTTATTATTTAATTTAGACAATTTTAGCAATTAAATCTTTTATCGCTAACTGACAAAGTCAATAAAGTAATGTATGTAGGTTGTGTGGAATTTGAGGAGTAACACAACGCTAAGGTGTGATATGAAAATTTTGGAGAAAATCTCACACCTGAAAGTACTTTTAAAGTGATAAATATTATTTTTTATTTTCTAAAAATAATAAAATTTTGATCAATATATTATCCGTTACACATAGCTATGTGCATAAACAGCAAAACTAAGAGAATGATCTATAAGTCTCTTTCATATTTTAGTAGTTTTACATAACAAGCAAAATACAACAAAAATACTTCAACAAAAATATTGAACTGATTAAACTAAACAACTTACAACATTTAACTATTCTCAACTTACAACATTTAACTATTCTAGCACTAACCTTTTTCGAAATATCATTACATCACTAAAATGGAATGAGGCATCTAATGTGGTTTAGAGGTAACATGCTAGCCTCTGGTTCCCATGGGTATAGAGAATCCTTAGCATGACTTCCTTCGGACAGGAAATAAAGCCAGTGGTCTAATGTCGTAGATTTATAACTGGTAATAGAACTTCAAATCTGAATAGAAGTCATGTGAGCAAAACTAAGAAGTCCTTCATGCCTAACATCGAATAGGATGCTGAGATCCACGCAGTATATAGCGCCCATAAACAGTCAGTTTCAGTTGCATCTATAAAGTTATCCGATGCTGAAACTGGATTCCGATATTCGCAAGCCAGCCTCGGTAGCGTGTCTGCCTCACGTTCAAGAGGTCCCAAGTTCGAATCTTAGGCAGGGCGAGTTACCTGGATAAGGTTTTTTGGGGGCTTTTCCTTATTCTTAAAGACGAATGTCGGGTAGGTCTAGGCTCTATGGATCCTGAGCTCATTTGAACATCATTTCACCAATTCCATTCATTTTTCGATATGACTTAATGTTGGAGGACGTAAATTAAAACAAAAAGATATTCACACAGCTACACTTATGTTTTCAGTGCATGCACTATTGTGACACAACCAAGAATTCGATACTGAAATTTCTATTAGAATATCGTAGACTTTTTTAGCCTCCCGAAAAAAAAATATAATTCAAGAGGTCCCAAGTTCGAACTTCGGCTAGGGTTAGTTACCTGGATAAGGTTCCTTCCGGTGTTTTGCTGTATCTTGAAAGATAAATGTCAGATAACTCTAAGTTCTACGAACCCTGTTCTCATTTGAGCACCATTGACCTATTTCTTTCATCGTCTAGTATAACCTACACGGTGGTTATTAAATAAAGAAATGTGAGACAAATTTAAAACCATCTACCCAAAAGTGATTTAGATGCTATTACAATTTGTTTATAAAATAATATATATCTATGTATATAGATAGATAATTTTTCTTTTTTTTTTTCCTTATTTAACCGATTTTTCATTATTTCCGATTATTTTTTATCTCCTTTCCTAGTTTCACAAATATTCACTATACACATTAACACCCATGCCCAAGGCGGGACTCAAACCCGCGACCCTCTACGCGGCGGAACACTAGAGACATACACTTTAGCAACCATGGCTACGAGGGCCGGCAATTCTTCAACACCATTCGTGTTAGGCAAACTGGGAAGTTAGAAAATTATACTTTAAAATTGTAATCCTGACTATGGCATTAAATGTTTCAGTCTGATACTGCCTTTTCAATAATTAGATGTAAAACTGCTTCTCAGAAAGCATCTTTAAGTGAAAGGGTAGAGCCAGACTGAAAAATCCAATGCCATAGCAGGTATTTGAAACACGGATCTTCTGGTCTCCGACCAGCCGCTTTAAGCCATTGAGCTACTATGTCTAAAGTGCCAACATGACATTAAATTCTCCTACTGACTCGTGTTTTTCCCGGTAAGCCACTAGGA
This sequence comes from Mantis religiosa, assembly GCA_030765055.1. NCBI lineage: Eukaryota > Metazoa > Arthropoda > Insecta > Mantodea > Mantidae > Mantis > Mantis religiosa. The sequence continues at coordinate 69,076,010 of CM060951.1, read as the reverse complement.
GTTCTCATAAACACATGAGACAACTACTTTAATGGCGACTTACTATGCTGTAAGTACTTTAAGTGTCTGTCTCGTGTGTTTATGAGATCTCCTATGTGGTTTACCGGGAAAAACACTAGTCAGTTGGAGAATTTAATGTCATGTTGGCACGTTGGCCATAGTAGCTCAATGGTTTAGAGCGACTGGACGGAGACCAGAAAATCCGTGGTTCAAATCCCGGCTATGGCATTGAATTTTTCAGTCTGGCTCTACCCTTTCATAGTGCGTCCTACACACGGCTAGTGTGAAAGAACAATTAATTTCTATTAAATGTACCTAATAGTGATCCGAACTATAAAGCCCGGGACTTAAAGTACTTACAGCATAGTAAGTCGCTATTAAGGTAGTTGTCTTATGTGTTTATGAGAACTGTTAATGGTTTACCGGGAAAAACACCAGTCAGTTGGAGAATTTAATGTCATGTCGGCATGTTGGTCATAGTAGCTCAAATGGTTAGAGCGGCTGGACGGAAACCAGAAGATCCGTGGTTCAAATCGCGGCTATGACATATAATTTTTCAGTCTGACTCTACCCTTTCATAGTGCGTCCTACATACTGCTAGTGTGAAAGAACAATTGATTTTCATCTTTAAGTGGTTTAATAATCAAAAACAACACTAGAGGTTTCCAGCACCTGAATGTTCATTCTACTATAGTGGGCCCGTGATCGTATCTCGCTGTGGGTACACTAATTAGATAAAGAGTATGCCGGGGGTTTCCCTTCCCGTTACAATGCAAATGACTAACTTACCTCGATGTACCCTGGACTGCCTTAAGCAGCGTTCCATCTATTTCGTTAATCAACACAGTAGATTTGGACATTAGATACCTCGAAATAACGTAGCGTATCACTAAAAGTAGAGGTGATCACATTTGGTATACATAAATGATGTTTGATTAGATCGCGGGTTATATCTTTTCGTAGCCAGGTTTACATGTACATTTTCTTTCTTCCCCAAAATTTTACAAAAGATATATAAGTTGCAACCTTTCGAATGTGTTAATCAGTATGCAAAATTATTTAGTTGCAATTAATTTTAATTTTTACATTTGTGCAGCTGATGAAAAAATGATTGTGGGTTTATTGGTATATGTCGATCTTTGTCCTCACAAGTCCACATATTAAGGTTTCGTTTAACAACCTCTTCTTTCTGGATGAATTTTGCAAAACTGGTTAGCCGTTGGAGATGTACATAGCTATACCACACAATTTATTCAAATAAAAGTTGTTTATGACGTTGTTGAGTTGATTTCTTATCGGATTACATTTCGAAATGGATTTTCTCGTGATCATGGGAGGAGTACGGAGATTTTGAAACCATCACATTAGTGGTCTGGTTATTAAAAGTGTTAGGTATGGTGTATACTTCCTACAGCTGCAAGGAAATGTGCATTTGAATAATGGTTTACCTCAGTTTAACAGAAAGTATATGGTTCTAACGAACGGTTTGCGAAAAAATGATTGGCGGAAGGCATACGAGTACCAAATAAACGTCTAAACAATTCCAAAAATGTTTTACATTATCCACAAAGAGGAGCTATGATCTTAGGATCCGGCTCGACGTATATCTGTATCGACTACTAATTGCTATGAAGTTGATACTGTGGCAGGAAAGTGTATTGGAGTTTTTCTCAGGATTCTGTAAAATAAAGTCGTGTAACTCCTTTATGCTGGTTTGCCTAGTTACGCGGATGTCTGCAGGTTTTCCTAAATTACGAGCCACTCGCGGAATGTAAATATACTTCCTCGAAGCTTTATAATATTTAAGTAAATAGTAATAATATTAAAGTAACACATATCGCACTCATTGTCCTGGAAAAGGCTTTTGGTAGAATAAATGGATCAAAACTGTGGCAAATATTAGAAAGTAAGGGTTGCCCACAACATATTATTAATGCAATAAAAGGCATATACATAAATACAGCTATAAGAATTGATACTGGGTATAGGTTAACAGAACAAATTTCTACCAATACTGGACTAAGACAACCTTATCATCTACTCTTTCTAGTATATATGGACGATATTGTAAATAAATGGAAGATTTTAGTAGACCCACAAATCAAGATAAAGGAAAATATTTATATTAATACCCTGCTGTTTGCGGATGACCAAATATTGATTCATCGGAATGAAAATCAACTGCAAAAAACTATTTATATTTTAAATAATATAGCACAAAGGTATAATTTTAAAATATCAGAAGAAAAAACAAAAATTATGGCTTTTAAAGGAAATTATAATGTAAGATAAAAATTGTTTTATGAAATAGGATTTTAGAACAAATATCGAGTTTTAGATATTTAGGAGTAACATAAGTTTTAGAAACAATGCTGATATAGAAGAAAAATTACAAAAATTCCGAGCAATAATTGGGACAATCCAAAGAACTTTTAAAAACAGAGTGAGAAGGTATAAAAAAATGAAAATGTATAAGGTTATGGCTATTCCAACTTTACTATATGGACACGAAACCTGGGTGCCAACACAAAAGGATTTAAATAAAATACAGACTACAGAAATGAAATTTTTAAGAAGTGTTAAAATTTGTACAATATTGGACAAAATAAGAAATGAGGATACTAGAAAGGAATTAGAAATCGAACCAATCCATGACAAAATATCAGAACGAAGGCAACAATGGCATGAACATATATTAAGAATGGAGGATGGAGGATATCGAAATGCAGTATTAAACTATAATCCAAAAGGAAGAAGAGACAGAGGACGACCCAGGAAACGCTAGAGAGATCTATGAAGCCGGAACGGGTAATATGCCCAAACCGTGGAGTGAAAAAGAAGAAGAAGAAGAAGAAGAAGAAGAAGAAGAAGAAGAAGAAGAAGAAGAAGAAGAAGAAGAAGAAGAAGAAGAAGAAGAAGAAGAAGAAGAAGAAGAAGAAGAAGAAGAAGAAGAAGAAGAAGAAGAAGAAGAAGAAGAAGAAGAAGAAGAAGAAGAAGAAGAAGAAGAAGAAGAAGAAGAAGAAGAAGAAGAAGAAGAAGAAGAAGAAGAAGAAGAAGAAGAAGAAGAAGAAGAAGAAGAAGAAGAAGAAGAAGAAGAAGAAGAAGAAGAAGAAGAAGAAGAAGAAGAAGAAGAAGAAGAAGAAGAAGAAGAAGAAGAAGAAGAAGAAGAAGAAGAAGAAGAAGAAGAAGAAGAAGAAGAAGAAGAAGAAGAAGAAGAAGAAGAAGAAGAAGAAGAAGAAGAAGAAGAAGAAGAAGAAGAAGAAGAAGAAGAAGAAGAAGAAGAAGAAGAAGAAGAAGAAGAAGAAGAAGAAGAAGAAGAAGAAGAAGAAGAAGAAGAAGAAGAAGAAGAAGAAGAAGAAGAAGTAAATAGGTAACTATCATAGCGCTTCTCTAGAAGCACATTATATCGCTGACTGATGCTGCTACTGAATACTAGTTCAGAGACTTCACCAGACTGCTTCAATTTCTCCTCAACAAATACTTTTCTACAACTATGGGAGGCATCCGAATTTTAACTATCCAAGTTAGTATTTTTCCTTTCCCATTGGTTGTTCCATTTTTATCTTTTTTGTAATTGGTTCCTTCTTTGAATTTGAATACTCTAATGGCATCCAAAACAATTTCTGCGATAGATGCTTCTACCCAGGGGAAACCGCTCTTTCGCTCATTGAGGGAGGGCCACTAACATGGCCCCCTCTAAGGCTAGCTGATGATTTGAGGAAATCGTTCCGTTATCCCTACTGATAACCAGCAGACTTTCCTGAGTAACTACGCCTATATATTAGGTTGGTATTAAATATTGGTATTTCTATCATTTTAAACATATTTTCAGAAACTTTCCCGTGATAAAGTTTTACAAATACTAGTATAAAGACCATAGATATTTACTACTGAATAATACTTAATTGTTACTAACTCCTGAATTAATAATACGAGAGCTGTTCAATAAAGAATGATCACAACTTTTTTTGACAGTGTACCTTCACTCATCCTCATAGTTTTGATGGTCGTTTTCAAAATAGTCTCTCCTGAATGCGATGCACTTGTCCCAGTGCTTCTGCCAGTCTTCAAAGACATGCTGCTAACCATTTTTGAGAGATCCTTCAAAATCGCCTCCGCAGCCTTCACCACTGCTACTGATGATGGATTATGCCTCCCACGAAGGCGTTTCTTCAAGTTAGGGAATAGAAAAAGGTCACATGTGGCTAAATCTTGACTATAGGGAGGCTAAGGGATGCACTTCACGTTGATTTTTGCAAGATATTCAGCAACAAAATTGGCAATATGCGACCGCGCATTATCGTGGTGCAGCATCCAGCCTGCTTCATGGAAATATGATATTTTGCGCCTGATATGGACTTGCAATGCTTTCAGAACATCCCTGTAGTATTTTCCAGTTACTGATGTGTGTGCAGATACAACATGCTGATTAACGATTCCATGAATATCAAAGAATGAGACGAGCATATCTTTCCCAACAGAAGCAACCACTTTTGCTTTTTTGGGAGTTGGTGATCAGGGAGATTTCCACACTGATCTTTGCTGTTTGCTCTCAAGATCAAAATGAAGTAGCCAAGTTTCATCAGCAGTGATGAAACTCCGGATCTTCCTCTAACATCAACTTAAACTGCATGTTACTTCCATTGCAGCAGTAGGCGTTACTGAACATGTCTGAATTTGCCTGGTTCTCATAGGCGGGAACCAACAATGAAGCTACTACGGCGTGTTTTTTTTTTTTTTTCAAATTAAGCTAACAGAACATAATAAGATTGAATTTTAGTGCGAAAAATCATGACCGTAAAAAAAACTATGATCATTCTTTATTGAACAGCTCTCGTATGTGATAGGTAATTTTTATACAGGAATGGGCAGGCGGAAATAACGTAACAATCTATGCAATGTGCTCTATATGTGGGAGCGGATGAAGGATACTGTGATCATGTGTTTTTATTTCCTTTGATGTGATATGGAGGTCAGGAATACCTGAAATGTATTATCTCTATTAAATACTACGCGTGTCGTCACCCGCGGTGGCAGAGGAGGGATTAAAGTGATACACTTGACAGCCATTGATCCGGCACCCAACGAGCTGACTCATACCACCATTAGCATTTCTAACAACCCTCAACCGCTTCATCCCTACGCTAGAGAGCTGAAAACTGGGTTCGACCCTCGCTCTACCTAATTCGGTTATCACGAATGAGCTGATATTAAACGCGGTCTTTTGTACCCAGATTGCAATCAACCTCGCAAACATGTGAGCAGCATTAATACAGTGCAATTGAATAAGGTATTTCAAGATCGGCAAGCATTTTTATAGGTTAGAGGAAAAATTGTTTGCTTGTACATATATATTCCTTACACAAAAAATAAATAAAAACAAAAAGGGAAAGAAAAAGAAATACATAACATTTTTATCTTCTCTTCTACATACTTATATATGTAATAGAAAATATTGCAATTCACTACAAAATTCAATGTTAGTATTTCACCGAAAATACATAATTTGAGCTTCTTAAACAAAAGAAAAATTCCCAAAAATTTGTATGCATATGTGTGTGCCTGTCTAGGACTGAGAACAAAACTATGTCTGTGAACTTAAAAATTAAAAGTCGGATGAAACCTCAATTTTGTAATTAAGATAAGCACCTAATAAATATGCAACACTTAGAAGTAGAATAAAATAATTTGAAGCAAACCATCTTTTACATAAAATTGATTTTGATGTTTTTAATTTTCTCTTTAAAATATCCAAATTTAATTTTTATTAAATTGTCTAATATTTAAGATATTTGCATGCCAAATAATGCGAATCCTTCCAACTTTTGAGGAGCAGGATTTCAAGCCCACTTAATTATAAATGAAATTTACATAGTTGGTAAACTATTAGGGATGGAACAATTTTACTGCAAAAAATGTATTTGTTGTAATAGAACAAAATTAAAGTGATATAAAACTATTTGTGGTCATGACAACTTTGAAGTCTTAGACTCATTTAATTTTTTTTTACTTTGCTTCAGTTTGGCATTCAAAACAATAGTTATTTACCTCCCTAATCTATTTTAATTTGTCGTAATTCTTTTCCTTGGGATTTTTCGTTTACTTATAGTAATATGGTGGTAGCTCTGAATTCAGAGCAGCCATTTTCTCCATGTCTGTTTATCCAACTGTTTGGTGATATTGCTTTCATTTAATGAATGTAGTAACTAAAGATTGCTAATATTTGCCTTTATTGTGTTTTATGGCTAACATATTCTCAGTATTATTAATTAATCTCAATTAATCAATTATCACTTATCAATTAATCTCTTATTAATTGATCTCAATTGTGATGCTTTAACAGTCGGTGAGACGTTGACCTTAAGGAATGGAAAATGCGGGAGGAAAAGAAAGCTATCACCAAGGATACAAAGAAATCTTGTGCAGGTGGCAAAACAAAAAGCAGATAAACCAGCATTGACCTCAGTAGTCAACTAAAGTAGTACGGTACAGAAATATCAACCTCAGTAGTTCGCAGAAGATTATGTGAAGCAGTTTTACCATCACGCAGGCCTCGTAAAACGGCTAAACTGACAACTGCAACGGCAAAAAAAAAAAAAAAAAAAAAAAAAAAAAAAAAAAAAAAAAAAAAATCCAGTGGAATTTGGAGAAAGGTAAATAGTATGAAAATTGTATATAGCATAAAATTAAAATATGTACATATAAATTTTATGGAAATGAAATAAACAGCATAAACTTTATTTCTCTCATTGCTGGTTTTGTTATACTATCTTTGAGAAATTTTAAAACTCTGTTAGAGGTTTTTATTGTTTCAGGTAATTTTCTCAGATGAATTCCTGTTTGAAGTATGTGAAGAGAGCAGCCAATATGTGAGAAGGACAGATAAAGAAGCAGTTTCCCCTCAGTGTGTCGATCAAAGAGTAAAGCACCCAACATCAAAAACGGTCTGGAGCTGTATGTCTGTCCATGGACCTGGAAGACTATACATAGTTGTGGGATCTATAGAGCAGAAACAGTATAATAGTGTATTAGAAACAAGACTATTTCCACAAGATTTTGTGTTCATGCATGACAGTGCTCGCTGCCATAGAGCAAAATCTGTAACCCAGTTCCTCAAAGAAAACAATGTAAAAGTACTAACAGGGGCCGGGGAATAGTCCTGATTTAAATCTAATAGAGAATCTGTGGGGTATTGTTAAACAGAGACTGAAAAATTTGAAAATAACAACAAAAGTTCAGCTTATTGAGCGCCGGATAAGCATTTGGCACAGAGATGAAGAAATAAAGGAAAAGTGCTCCACCCTTGTAGAGAGCATGCCTAAACGCATCAAAATGGTAACACAGGCTAAAGGAGTGCATACAAAATACTAAGGGATGAAAAAAAAATATTTTTTTATATTATGTCTGTTAAATAAATAGAAAAAAAAAAACGGTATATGTTAAAAATTTCACCATTGAGTCTATTAATTTACACACGTCTGCATTTTCCTATAATTTTGGAAAGAACATTTATTTAAAAAAAACACCAAGCCATTGGGTTTCTTAAGAATCAGACTACCCTTCGTGGTATCCCTACACAAGTTTTTGCATGATTAACTTGCATAAAGACGAATAGAGAAGTCATCTGCATTCAAAATAAAATTCATACTACATCGTCATCGAATACCGAGAGGGATACGTCAGGCGCTTTCGTCTGTGGTCCGCATTGGGAAGGACCAGGTTCGATTGCCATAGCCGGCCCATCTGAACAATGAGTTTTCTCAGAGGTTTTCCCGGGTCACCGAATGCTGGGTAGATTAATTACATCCCCCGAATTTCCTGTCCCTCAATTTCCTCTCCATTATAATTTCACATCATCTCTCATCTGGTGGCCTGTTTCAGGATAGAAGTGCCGGTGGGTGTCTCGACGCTGCATGGCAGGATGATATGTTCATGGTAAACACGTTCGCCCTCCGATGGGACAGTCCTTGATCTCCGAGCTGGCCTAATTGGCCGATTTCACGAACATGGTGGAAGGGATGCCGGTTGTGCAAGCCTGCCGGAAGTTTTTCGAGCTGTGGTGTGACGACCTCCTGTCTCCGAGCCTGCCTGGTAGACTTTTCGGGCCACGGTAATAGGTCTGGACTGCCAGAGAGATTCTGGTAAATGAGGGGAACCCGCCCTCTGTACCTTCATGACTCCTTGGGGGTCCTCCGTCCGATTTCTCCTCTCCTCTCATCCTTACTTGCAGCGATGCCCCATTTGGGGTATATGTACAAAACATCAGTCTGGTTGACGTGCCAAATCCCGTTCGTAAATTCTATTCCATCCCATCCCACTCCATCCCACACTACCACCCCATCCCATCCCATAGTTTCGAATACTGTGGTCGGTTAGGATAACTCAGTGGGTTACGCAATGAGCTGTTAATATAAAAGGTCCCAGGTTCAAGCCTGAGTCAAAGGAGAAGTTTTTAAATATGCTTAAAATCTTCAATCCCAAACATGAAGGTTTGAAGATGTGATGTTGGTATGTGAAGATTTACTGGCATGTGAAAAATACTGGGGAACGAAACTGGGTGAGACTATATGATTTCCGGAATTGTTAACCTCTTTAAATAATATTTTTTCTAACATGCAATTCTTCTTCTTCTTCTTCTTCTTCTTCTTCTTCTTCTTCTTCTTCTTCTTCTTCTTCTTCTTCTTCTTCTTCTTCTTCTTCTTCTTCTTCTTCTTCTTCTTCTTCTTCTTCTTCTTCTTCTTCTTCTTCTTCTTCTTCTTCTTCTTCTTCTTCTTCTTCTTCTTCTTCTTCTTCTTCTTCTTCTTCTTCTTCTTCTTCTTCTTCTTCTTCTTCTTCTTCTTCTTCTTCTTCTTCTTCTTCTTCTTCTTCTTCTTCTTCTTCTTCTTCTTCTTCTTCTTCTTCTTCTTCTTCTTCTTCTTCTTCTTCTTCTTCTTCTTCTTCTTCTTCTTCTTCTTCTTCTTCTTCTTCTTCTTCTTCTTCTTCTTCTTCTTCTTCTTCTTCTTCTTCTTCTTCTTCTTCTTCTTCTTCTTCTTCTTCTTCTTCTTCTTCTTCTTCTTCTTCTTCTTCTTCTTCTTCTTCTTCTTCTTCTTCTTCTTCTTCTTCTTCTTCTTCTTCTTCTTCTTCTTCTTCTTCTTCTTCTTCTTCTTCTTCTTCTTCTTCTTCTTCTTCTTCTTCTTCTTCTTCTTCTTCTTCTTCTTCTTCTTCTTCTTCTTCTTCTTCTTCTTCTTCTTCTTCTTCTTCTTCTTCTTCTTCTTCTTCTTCTTCTTCTTCTTCTTCTTCTTCTTCTTAGGCTAAAAGCCTTTTCTGTTCATATTCAATTAGCTACAATGCTCCATTTTCCTCTAGTTTTTAATTACATATGATACGTGGTAATCTTCTATTGTTCATTCCACAAATATCTTTAGCTCTCTCGTATAGTCCCATTTGTTGTACAACCTTTCACCTTCCTTAAAAATCGCACTTCAGCTGCTTGTATCCTTCTTTTACCTTTCTGCCTTAATATATACGACTCACTCCAATACATAGCATTGGTACAACCATTGTAAAAATTTAATTTGAAACCCTTAGTGCTTTGTTTTGCAATTTTCAGTTTATTGTATCACATATGCGTTGGAATTTATCAATTTTGTTTTCTCTGTCATTCTTATATCACGTCCTAAATATTTACAGTGGGAGACTTGCTGCAAGCAAGTGTATGTTCGATCTAACAGGAAGTTTTGCCATAGTGTGCCATTATTTTCGTTTTATTTGCAGATACCTTTAAGTTATATTCTTTATATAATTGATATAATCTGTGCACTGATCGCTGCAGATTCTCTTCGTTATCTTGCATAATTATAACAGTACCCGCATACAGGATATTGTAAACAACATTTTTCCCCCCAATATTTTAGGCTCAGACTTGATTGTGCTTTCTCCCTTGTAGCCAATCAAGTAGCTACACAACGCAACGTTTGAATGGATATAAGTAGGCGTGAGACTTTAAAACATTGCAAATTTTTCGTAATCTTTTTTTTTTTTTTTTACATTTTTCCCCTTAAAATATTTATAAAATGAAATTAAGGCTCAGTTTCCCTCATATATAAAATGTGTGTAGACCAGTATATCTTAAGAGATTTTTATTTGCATAAAGTGTAGTTTTGGAATTAGAAGTTTAATATAATATATGACCGATTACCTTTTAATTTAAGATAGCTATATAATTTGTGTTCGAAGCGTCCTAATGTCATTAAATTTCAAGTTTTGCAGAAATAAGTGCATTATTTCTAACACATTTTCAAATTTTCGTCATGGATTTATATATAACTTAGCTTTATATTTTGAAAATTATTTTCTTGGAAATTTAAGCACCAAAATCATTTATTATTTTGTAACCAGATTTTTACGTTGTATTTATTACACATGTAATGTTGAATATACTATGATGATGCCCCACGTTGTGGCGACATGTGGAACGGGATTTACTATGTTGAAGATGGGATGCACGTTGATTAAGCCCCAGGTCAGGAAGCCAAGTGGAACGGGGTTACTTTGTTGTAGTTTGAATTGCGATGTTGAGTACTGTGTCTGCTTAAAAATGAGTTATGAGATCTCTTGATTTCAAGGAGCGAAAGAAATAAAATTTAGATAAGTTCAATTTCGAAATATATAATTTAATTGTATAATCTGGATTACATTTTACTCGAACTTTCTTTCCTAGTCAATCATTGCGGGTTACCGCCAGCATGTCGATAAATTTTTACTTACTTAATAAATAGTTCCCTTTAATGACAAAAAGTCACTCACTCCTGCACGTCCATTCTTCTTTATCAAAACTTTTATCTTGCTCGCGTCGCCCGCCTCGGTGGCGTATTTGGTAGCGAGTCTGCCTCACGTTCAAGTGATCCCGAGTTAGAACCTTGATCAGGGTGAGTTATGTGGATAAGGGTTTTTCCAGGGTTTAACTTTATCCTGAAAGATGAATGTTGTATAACTCTAAGCTCTATGGACCCTGGACACATTTAAGCATCATTTCACCCATTCCATTCATCGTCCGTTATGACTTGACCTTGGAGGACGTAAATTACAACAACAAAATTCCCCGTGTCGTTTTTTCACCATGAATATTATTGATTTTCTCTCTCCATAGGAACCGTTCATTTCTTTATATTAACGTCATTAAATGGCCCACCAAATTTCCTTGGAGAATCTCACTTCCACACACTCAACATAAACATTATAATACTTTTAATCATTTTTCCCAAATTCGAAATAACATCACCAACCAAATTAGCAAAACTCATTTTCAAGTTCAAACAAAAACAACTGTTACAATTTCAATGATCAAGTTCTTCTTGGGAAGCAAGTCAGGTGAAACTGCGATTATAAATCGACGTTTCAAAAGCGTACATCTCTCCCATCATGAGGATATTCATTAAATGTTATAACCACAAATGAATTACTGGATATAACACAAATATAAATAAAGACAAAACACTATCAATATTCGCATTACTGAAGAAAAGACTTTTCAGTAATGTAAATGCCAGATCAGGGATGGCGTGAGTATAGAAAATTAATGCGGTCACAAACGTAACTACTTAACTTGATTATAAAGCTGTATAGATCTGTGCTCCTTAAGTCGACGGATATCCATTTAAGACCGGTTTCCAAGAGAAGCTGAACTGAAATCCAGCATCACGATTAAGCATGCTCCTCTCGGAGTAAATGGCCAAAAATGGCCGTCATCTTAAGGAGCACAGATCTATACAGCTGCATAATCAAGTTAAGTAGTTACGTTTCTTTGACCCAATTAATTTTCTGTACTCACGCCATCTCCTGACCTGACATTTAATTTACTGAAAACAGTCTTTTGTTCAGTAATGTGAATTTTGATAGTGTTTTGTCTTTGTTTATATTTGTGTTATATCCAGTGATTCACTTGTGGTTATAACATTTAATAAATGTCCTGATGATGGGAGAGATGTACGCTTCTGAAACATCGATTTCTAATCGTCTTTTCACCTGGCTTGCTTCCCAAGAAAAACTTGAGCATATTCATCGCCAGGAAAACTTCAGGTTTATTTTATTTCAATGATGTTGGAAGCGTCTTTGGAAAAAGTATCAAATAAATATTAGGTAGTATTTAAACAGTAGTAATATGTTTATTCTTTGTTGTTTGACTTTAAATACCAACAGTTGTTATTTTAAGTTTTATGATCGGTATAAACTATTTTTCACATTCAACGATTTTCTTTACTATTACAATTTGACAAAATACATTAGAGTAATGTAATATATACATATTTAAAATTATTGTTATATTCATACTTCGTTTCTCACTGAAACATTACACAAATTGACACAATTAAGGTTTGAACCTGATTACATACCACTCCTCTACTTACTTTAAGTACATAGTAGAGAAACAGACCGTATTACTAACACAGGTCCATAACAGGAGATGTTTAGAATTTAATTTATCTATCTTCAATGGTTTTTGAGGAAACAGGTTATTTATACCAGAAAATATTACTCATAGAAAAGCCTGTTCAAAGCAAAAATGGACCAAGCAAACTGAAAGCTCCCTCAAATTTGGAAAGAAATAACACATAAGCTGTCATTTCTAACCTGTATAGCAAAAGTTTATAAAATATTGGCTAAGTTGAACTACTTAATTCCAAAGAGTGTAGCTGAAATGCTCTTTTTCTTTTTAAATATAAAGTTATATTTTTAGTTCAGTGAAAATACATATAAATTTAATGTGCAAGTTCCAAAAATAAGACCACATCAAAACTATAACTATTTGAGTAGTTTTCACTACCTGGTCTTCCCAAGAAATCTTCAAGATCCATCTGACCTAAAATTTTTAATTGTGTGATATGTAAATTCAGAACTTACGGGATGTGTGGCAGAGAATATTTTGTGCATCTGAGTAAAAATATGCTATAAATTCCTTCAAAGGGAATTGAAACATTCTGAATACCTAAACTTTCTCAGGATGTCCTAATTAGATTAATAGGAGAATCGGGTTAATTTAGGGAATTGTGATAACCATTTTCATCAGCAGTGTAAAACTATTTTGAAGTAAATATATTTAGGTTGCAACTTTTATGATTATACATTAGTCTAAAATAATGCAGACATACCAAAAGGGGAGGTACCCGGTAACTTGTGCTACTCCATTTAGCAGGTTGTGGTTACCCCGGGTCGGTAGGCTCTTATAGTTCTGATTCTTCTTCTACCACGTCCTTCCTGCCGCTCATTTCCTGTAGCCATCATGTTCTTAATTATCATCTTTCTTCTGGTAATAACGTATTGTTCCCCCTGTTACGGCTAGAAGGTGGAGCTGCTTCTTCTTCCTGGCGTCTATCAGAAATACTTAGGACTCACTTCTCGTGTTGTGTTGGATGTGTTCTTAATGGAAACGATAGGGACCGCGTAAGTCGGCATCTGTCCCGTAAGTCGATTGCCCTTCGGGTTTGTCCCCTCATCCTTCCCGCCTTTCTTCATGGTAGAAATAGAAAGATTTGACAAGCATAGATGCGTGCTCTGTCTCAGTTGCGGAAGCCTTTTGTTTGCTATGCACCTTTTGCACCTAACATGGACATAGAGAGAAATTAAAGTAAATTATTTTACGCCATATACATTTTAACAATCTTCTTGAACTAAAAGCTCCACTAACAACAAAACGATCCGAGATTACTAGGTTGAACACACCCTAACTGGACACTGCAAGCCGGATGTTTTAATGACTTCCGCATGAGAATATAAACGGCGGAAATGGTATAATAAAAACCACATTTTGCGCCATATAAATATGTCAAACGCTCCCCTTTTTAAAAGGGTCTGAAATGAATTAAACTGCTGTATCCTTCCATCTTGGTTCTGCAGGGGACAAATTTGTCACTCTGTTGGATATCCGATATCTCCGACCATTTAGGGTTTCAGAAGAGGCAGTGAAATGAATTGCTTTACACTTGGAGACACACTCCTACATTCTTTGCTGTGGTTAAAGTATCGTTAGTAATTTACTGTTCTAATGTTTCTGCAGACCTATTTTAAGTGGAGCCTCAAAGCCTTTATCCCACCGATGTCGAATTTATTTACTAACTTCTTGGCCCGTTATATCGGAAACGATTTAAGATACCAGATTGAAAACTTTAAACGATGGAATTCAGATTTTATTTATCTGACTATATAAAATAATATAATTACTAAGGAAGATATGATTTTGCTTGAAAATTAGGTTTTTTTAATTAAAAGTTTCCAGCAAATGATTGAGAAAAAGAAATAACTGCGTCAACTTGGCGCAGCACCGTGAAACATATTGAAATGTGTAGTGCTTAATGCTCGTTTTTGCTACATACGGCACCGCAGACGGTGACATTGATGATACATGAGATGAAGATGGAATACCGGTGGAATGAGATGGTGGGGCATAACGGAGACCTCGGAGAAAATCCGCACCAGCGCTGTCCATCACAAACCTCACTTTGCTATCGCCTGGGATCGAACCCGGGCTGCCTGAAGCATACGGCTACACCTTAGATTTAAGAAATACAGCAGCTGCCTGATGAACTTAGTTCGCAAACGTGTTAGGAGTTGCACCATCTGCCAATATACAACAGCGTTATGAAATGTTTATTATATCGAATTTAACCCTCGGGTAGTCGCGTGATCTTTTGTGACGTGAGTGGTCGCGTGGGCTACATGTGTAGCCCGTATAAAATTTACTTTATGCATTTTTATTATTGTCTTAATAACCTTCTGGGATATTCCTTTACTTCTTTATAGTATTTACTTACATACAAATTCAGTTTTATGAACTGTTTCAAGATAATTTGATATTAAATAGAAGTACCTAACAATGTGGCGTGTAAAATACACGGTAAACTCGTTTATAGTGTTCCTTTACATTCCTAAATCATATTAATCAAGTTAACAGTACTGGAAACAACAATATCTGATACAGGATGTATTAAAGGTTTACATTGTTCCAACAATCACCACATGAATGTGTAGTAATAGTCTCAAAACATGACACAAGAACAAAATTACTATTTGGTTTACAATTCTTCTTGTAGACACTGATACCGTCCCTGTTAGGCATAACATTGGCATAAAATCCGCGAAAGTCATATTAAATACATAATTAAGGGCGGATAGATACCACAATATGAATTAAACTAAATTATAGAAACTATAGGGGATAATGATCTAATTTACAGGTGCAGAAAATAAACAGGCAATCCTAATACATATATGTATTTTATTGGAAGCACGTGAACCCAACGTGTAAAGAGAGCCAGGAAAATGAACATTTACCCTAACAGAAATTTTCCTTGTGTTGAGCCGACAAATGAGGCATTGTTCGAGAATCGCCCAAGGCTAGACCATAGTCGCCAGCCGATGCATTGGTCTGCACATGATACGTGATGAGAGAATAGACAGCGGGGATTTAAGCTACACATTTTCAAACGTGCTGCTGCATTAATTACCTATACCGTGGGGAAGTGAAAGTTGAGTGGAATACATGCCTCCGAAATTACTAGAAATTGCGATGGAATTTAAGAGTAGGGATGAAACACAACCTATAAGGAACGAGTAACAGGTCGCATGACCTCTAAAGTGTCCAAAATTCGGCGAAAGGAAGGGGAAATTTGTGTAATGGCGACGTTTGATGTTTTCTGGGGAAAACACTGTGTTCTGGCGAGTGAAAGGAGCAACACGTACTAAAAGTTCGTCAAAGTCTGTGTTTGCGAGTGGACGGAACAACACATATTAGTTGGTTATCAAACCCTCTGTAGTGGCGAGTGAAGGGTGCAGCACGTACTAAAAGTTCTTTAAAGTCTGTGTTTGCGAGTGGACGGAATAATACATATTACTTGGTTATCAAACACCCTGTCTTCGCGAGTGACATCATCATGATTTTATCAAACTCAATTGTTGTATAATCCTCCGGAAATACTCTATTGCGCGAAGTAATGCTCTCGACGTCTAGAAAAGACAACGCGTACACAGCTTCATACACCACTAGGCGCGTGCTAGATATTTACGAGTTCACTCACGACTGTGATTCAGACTAGCCGTCATGTCACGCGCACAGCAACGTGCAAATCCTAAATCTCGCGCCTAATGTGCGAGTAACACCAACACAACTCTGACGAGTGGAGAGGACGACTTGTATAAATAAACTTGACATTCAACGGTCGTGGGGTCTTCTATGTGATAATACCCGTACACTGTCAGGACACACCCACTCCCTGAAATCCAAAAGAGGGAACCCATGCAGACCTATCCTGAGAAAATACCCAACCTGTTGTAAACCTGCCATCCGTAGTCCTCACCCGTCACATATCCTATCCTATGAGGTGTTGAGTGCCGGGAGGGCTCAACGAGGTACTTAACGGGCAAGTATCGCCTCAATACCCTTTACTGACCACCGTGGAATGATTATTGTAGGTCTTTCTTTGACACTTGCTATAACTCTTCCTGGCATATTTGTAAGCAGCACCTGGGTGTTAAGCTGTGCAGCTTGCGTTCTGCGAACCTTTTCAATTCCAAGAAGAATCTTAGCACGCATTCTTAATGAGAATGGTATGGTGTTCATTTCTGCTCTTCTTGCTGTTTGAGGCTTTATGAACTCCCAGGACATTGTCTAGAGAAACAAGAGTCGTTTGATTTTCTTATACTTCTGATTCGCAGACAAAATTCACATGACATTGATCGCCTGATGTGACTTTTCTCTTAGAAGCCATTTCGAAGTGTGTTTCATTAGTGGTCGCACGGGCTACATGTGTAGCCCAACTGTGCGCAACTGAGTTTAATCATAAATAACAAAGATACTGTCTTGCTAAAATGTATTATAGCCAACTAAGCGTTTAGAACACATTGTGTCAATAAGTTATCACAACTTCCAGCACCATAAGAGCAGAAGGAGATTGCATAAACAATTTCGCTGGGCTACATGTTTAGCCCACGTGACTACTTGAGGGTTAAAATAAAATAGCATAGTTTAGTTACTAATATGCGTTATTAAAAGCCTCATTAACATTTACTTCATTTGTTCTGTTGCTTTCATGTTATCTAGTTCGATGGAGTTGAATACATCTGATAGTAAAAGCTCCATAACTTTCTTTACCGTTGTTTAAACTTTTCTTACATTCTCTCATTCCTATACTTTTTAAGTTAATTAGGTAAGTATTAACAGAATTATCTTATTACTAATTTTCGCGTAGGTGCAACGAGAGTATGGGAATACAGTAAGTTTTAATTGATACTCTAAGCACTTTCCATTTGACAAAAGTATATATGTGTGTGTGTGTGTGTGTGTGTGTGTGTGTGTGTGTGTGTGTGTGTGTGTGTGTGTGTGTGTGTGTGTGTGTGTGTGTGTGTGTGTGTGTGTATGTGTGTAATTTACGTCCTCCAACATTTAGTGATATCGGACGACGATGAATGAAATGGATGAAATGATACTCAATGCATCCGGGGTCCATGGAGCTTAGAGTTACCCAACATTCATCTTTCAGGATAAGGGAAAACCCTGGAAAAACCTTATCCAGGTAACTCATCCTGACCGAGATTCGAGCTTGGGACCTCTCGAACGTGAGGCAGACACGCCTCCACCACGCTACCAAGGCGGGCATGTGGTGTATGTGACGTAATGTTGTTACGTGAGAATTGAACAGTGTATTTCTACGGAAATAAAGAACTTTTGGAATATCTGCAACTCGAACTTTTAATTCTACGAACTCACAAAGTCACAATATTAAGTACCACCAGAACTCATCAAATTAAATTTGATATTATCACTCCATAACACTCTGCTCTGTCCAGTGAAGATTATTTTGCCAAAGAAAACTGACAAATTTTGGGAGGACACAAGAAGTTTTTTTTTTCTTTTTTTCATGGAAAATAAGCTGGCAAATCCTTTAATATCCCTTTCACAGAAGATGAATGGACGTCAACGCCATAATTCTGCCTCGAATCGGCATTGATTTGTCGTGCAACCTTTGAGAATCTGAGAGCTATTGATTTCTAATTATTCTATCTATTTTTTCGAGGCCAGTCGGATCGTAATTTGTTGCATACATGACCACGGACCTGGTAAAGTATTTTTCAGTGAGATAAGGTATGTCTAGATAGATGAAAATTACGAGCAGCCTCTGCTTGTGATTTCCCTTGTTCTAAAGCACGTATTAAAATCTCCAGGAACTGTAGACGTATTCTTTATATTGAGATGGAGGCATAATATTTATGATTGATTCACAATTCTTCTGAATCACACGCGAAGTAAAATGTCAGAGAGAGAAATCTAAACGATTTTGTTGAAAGACATTTGGGCCAGCTCTGCTCTGTTATTACCCAAGACACATAGACAAGCTGAATCTGCTATGTTGTAGTATACACACTGCCAGCCATCCGTACCCTCTGATACCGTCCCTGCTAGGCATAACATTGGCATAATATCTGCAAAAGTCATATTAAATGCACAATTAATGACGGATAGATACCACAATATGAATTAAGCTAAGTTATAACAAATATAGAGGATAGTGATTAAATATACAGTTGCAGAAGCTAAACAGGCAATCCCAATACATATATTTTATTGCAAGGACGTGAACCCAACATGTAAAGAGAGCCAAGGAAAATGAACGCTTACCCCTCACAGGAGTTTTCCTTGTGTTGAGCCAACAAAGGCGGCATTGTTCAGAATCGCTAGACCCTAGTCGCCTGCCGATGCATTGGTCTGCACATGAGAATAGACACCCGAGATTTAAGCTACACATGTTCAAACGTGCTGCTGCATTAATTACCTAGACCGTGGGGAAGTGAAAGTTACGTGGAATACGTACCTCAGAAACTAGAAATTGCGATGAAATTTAAGAGCAGAGATGAAACACAACCTATTAGGAACGAGTAACAGGCCACATGACCTCTAAAGTGTCCAAAATTCGGCGCAAAGAAGGGGAAATTTGTGCAATGGTGACGTTTGATGTTTGCTAGGAAAAACACTCTGTAGAGGCGAGTGAAGGGGGCAATAAGTGCGAAAAGTTCATCAAAGTCGGTGTTCGCTAATGGACGTAGCAACACACGTTAGTTGGTTATCGAACACTCTGTGTTAGCGAGTGAGAGAAACTGCACACATTACATCATCATTAAGATTTTACCAAACTGTTGTTGAATAATCTTCCGGAAATACTCTATTGCGCGAAGTAATGCTCTCGACGTCCAGGAACGACAACGCGTACACAGCTACATACACCACTCGGCGCGTCCTAGTAATTTACAAGTTCACTCGCGACTATGATTCAAACAAGCCGTCAGGTCACGCACACAGCAACGGGAAAATCCTAAATATCGCGCCTAATGTGAACAACACAACACAACAGTGACGAGTGGGAAGGACGACATGTAAAATAAACTTGCCATTCAACGGTCGTGGTGTCTTCTATGTGATAATATCCCTACACTGTCAGGACGCACCCACTCCCTGAAACTCAAAAGAGAGAATCCATGCAGACCTACCCTGAGAAAACCCCCGAATGTTGTTAACCTCATATCCGTAGCCATCACCCGTCACATATCTTATCATATGAGGTGTTGAGTGCCGGGAGGGTTCAACAAGTACCGTCTCACCCCGTACAGTACACTTGAGTGGTTTGGTAATTACTGCCAACATTAGAGATCAGTCAGGCTTTGTCAAAACACTTATGAGTGCTGCTGTATATCTCAAGCGCGATTTAGCACATCATCCAACAAGAAACCAGGTATATTCTATAAATTATTATTTTCCAAACTATTATGAACGATAAATTATAATGAACTTTTTCAAAGAGGTTTGAAAGGCCTGCAAGAAAGAACAAATCATAAGTAAGGGAGACGAGAAATAAAGAAATAACTGAAAATTGTATGATACGTAAATGTAAAAATAATATTCAATACCTCTCGAAATTATACTACAGAGTGATGTAAAAGTGGTGGTAGAAATACGAGGGCTACTCAATAAAGAATAATCGCAATTTTTGGCTGACAACGTACCTTTACTCATCCTCATAATTTTGATGGTCCTTCTCAAAATAGTCTCCCCTGAATGCACTTGTCCCAACTTTTCTGCCAGTCTTCAAAGACATGCTGGAAACCATTTTTGAGAGATCCTTCAAAATCGCCTCCGCAGCCTTTACCACTGCTTCTGATGAAGTATAATAACTCCCACGAAGGGGTTTCTTCAAGTTAGGGAATAGATAAAGGTCACATGGGGCTAAATCCGTACTATAGGGAGGGGAGGGTTACACTTCACGTTGATTTTTGCAAGATATTCAGTAACAACACTGGCAATATGCGGCCACGCATTATTGTTGTGCAGCATCCAGCCTGCTTCACGGAGATATGGTCTTTTGCACCTGATATGGACTTGCAATGTTTTAAGGACATCCTTGTAGTACTGCAGGTGTGTGCAGCTGCAACATGCTGATAAACCATTCCATGAATATCAAAGATTTTGATGACCATAACCTTCCCAGGAGAAACAAACCATTTTTTGCTTTTTTGGTGGTTTTAATAAAAGAAATTTCCATACTGAGCTTTGCTGTTTGCTCTCAGGATCAAAATGATGTAGCCAAGTTTCATCAGCAGTGATTACGTTTGAAAGAAACTCCGGATCTTCCTCTAACATCAACTTTAACTGCATACAGACCTGCATGCGAGTGTCCTTTTGTTCGGGAACCAACAGTCTTGGAACCCATCGCGCACAAATACGTCTCATGTGTAATGTTTCTGTCACCAACGTGTAAGTGGCACCCAATGAAATGTTCGGTATTTCAGAATGTGATCTTAAGGTAATTCGTCGATCCTGTCTCACAATGGCAGCAGCAGTGTTTATGTTTTCTTCCGTAAGAGCAGTAACTGGAGCACCGGGTCCACCTTCCTTTGAAATTGATTGTCTCCCCTCTTTAACGTTTTAAACCACCTTCGAGCTGTGCTGTAGAGAAGAGCAGACTCTGCATAGGCCTCCTGTAACATTTTATAGGCCTCAGCTGAAGATTTGTTGAGACGAAAGTGGAATTTCAAAGCCGGATGTTGTTCCTCACGTGTTAACTCCATTACAGCGGTAGGCGATACTGAACATGTCTGAACTTAACTGGTTCTCACAGGCGGTAACCAGGAGTACCACCAATGAAACTATTACGGCGTGTTTTTTTTCACATTAATCTAACAGAATATAAGATTGAATTTTAGTGCGAAAAATTATGACAGTAAAAAAATTATGATCATTGTTTATTGAACAGCCCTCGTATGTTGGATATTGAGAATATAAGGCAAAAGCTTCGTTACGGTCGACTTAAAAACCTCACGCTTTTTGTTCCATTATTTGCAGTCAATAAAATAAGAAAATGCGGGCAGTGGTGAAGCGTGTGAGCGTGTTAATTGGCAGAAAGCACCTCGTAGTACCGGCTGCAGGATTATTTGTGTTCCGCACGCAACTGCAGCACGATGAAGTGTGAAGCGTACCAACCCCTACACAACAATTCATTATCACCCTGATAACACTTCAATAACGACACTGTGGTGGATGAAGCTGAAATGACACCGACAGCTCTTTTGCTGCTATTCTTCTCATATGGAATTTTTGCAACATACATGCTGAAGAGAAAAAAATGTTATCCTGTCATTTTATCAAACGAATTGCTTTCTTTTATTTCACATCACATTTTTATTCATTAGATTGTATTAATAATAAGGTATCAAACTTCATTAATGAATTAAAGGTGTAAAACCACTTGCTTATTCCACGAGGTATAAGGATGTGTACCACATGATTATGCTATTTATGAATTTATGCGCAGAAACTATGTACACACTTGAATCTTGAAACGATTTAAATGATTATTTAAATATATTTAATAATTTAAATAAGTAAAAAAATTATTTAGAATATTGAATAATAGTATGAAAAAGTTATTATACAAAATTTATGAAGAAATGTATAAAAGTTGGATGATGTTGATTTGTCGTTATGGCTACGGCAAAAAGACTATATAAGCACCTGAACTGGAGGTGATTCCTTCTTCTTCATTTGACTTCCATGGTGAAAAGACGTGTGTGTAAGTCCGCAAATAGACGCTCATGTGCAGAGGCAATTTTTGTGTGTAAGAATATATGTATCAGTATATTTTACTTGGTGCAACAGAAAAGTGATTATTGGTGAACAGTTAAAAGGAATGCACCAGAGAATATTGATATCAATTAATTTATGTTAAAATGTTTCATATTTAATAAAATCAAAGTTTGGAGATTCGTTGGGGAAATTATAAATAATATTTTAATTAAAACAACATTATCCTTCCACATCCGCGACGACCCCTGAAAAGAAGAGTCCATGCAGTTACCAGAGCAGCTAGATGGAACTCCGAGAACTTCGAAGTTCATCATCACCCAACTTCTTTCTACACCCCACATTTGAACATTTTGCTTATAATCTCCAAAAAGAGAAGATGACTATTGCTAAATAAACTCCATTTTCCATGACAAGCATTAAATGTTGCACTCATTGCTAGGAATTATTTACTAATATTACAGGGATCATCCCTGCTATTGTTCTTCAATGTGCTCCTCTTAATCCAACGTGCTTGAGGAATTATTGGTAGATAAGACATCATGTATGATTAGAATGTAAGTATAATGAAGGTACAAAAGGATTAAATTTTACTATCACTTTGGGCCTTTATTTCACTGCTATTTTGGCCACTGCCTAATGTACGCAGCTCTCCACTTTATGTACACCCATTAAGATACTAATCGAGGACTGTTCAATAGAGAATTATCACAATTTTTTTCACAACGTACTTTTACTCATCTTCATAATTTTGATGGTCCTTCTCAAAATAATCTCGCTTGAATGCGATGCACTAGTCCCAGCGTTTCTGCCAGTCTTCAAAGACATGCTGGAAACCATTTTTAGAGAGATAGTTCAAAATCGCCTCCGCAGATTCATCTGATGATGAATAATGCCTCCCAAGAAGGCGTTTCTTCAAGTTAGGGAACAGAAAAGAGTCACATGAGGCTAAATCCGGACTATGGGGAGGGTGAGGGATACACTTCACGTTGATTTTTGCAACTTATTCAGCAACAATATTTACAATATGCGACCGCGCATTATCGTGGTGCAGCATCCAGCCTGTTTCCCGGAAATGTGGCATCCAATGAAATGTTCAGTATTTCAGAAAGTGATCTTAAGGTAAGTACTCTCTCATAATGGCAGCAGCAGTGTTGATGTTTTATTCCGTAAGAGCTGTAACTGGAGTACCGGGTCCCCCTTACCTTGAAATTGATTGCCTTCCCTTTTTAAATATTTTAAACCACCTTCGAGCTGTGCTGTAGGGAAGAACAGACTATCCATAGGCCTACTGTAACATTGTGTAGGCCTCAACTGAAGATTTGTTGAGACGAAAGCAGAATTTCAAAGCCACATATTGTTTCTCCTGTGTTACCTCCATTGCAGCGGTAGGCGATACTGAACATGTCTGAACTTGCCTGGTTCTCTCAGGCGGGAACCAGGAGTACCGACAAAGAAACTACTACGGCGTGTTTGTTTCACATTAAGCTAACAGAATATAATAAAATTCTATTTTAGTGCGAAAAATTATGACCGTAAAAAAATTATGATCATTCTTTATTGGACAGCCCTCGTACTGTTAAGTAGTTTCATAATTTACAGTATTTACAATTATTATTTGTTTGGCCATCAACAATGGCCTTGTGCGCAAATGTAGAGTGCATTGATATGATCTCCGAAAAGTCCGCAGGAATACCAGATAGGTTTTCCGGCTTAACCAATACTACCCCAACAGATACCATCAGCCCCATACCAGGTTTCTGAGATTGGAGAGGGTTTAAATGAAACTGCTTACGTCCGTTTGAAATGCACCTGTGGATGGTCGCGGATGCATTGCCCACCAGTTTCAACTCTTTTGCTGGAGTTCAATATCTCATTAAATGTATTAAATTTAACGACAGCTATTTTCATCGCCTTTAAGCTCCTATTAAAATGTTATCTATTTACCTAGAGTTTTGTCCTGTAATTTTTTTCTTTCGTTTGTAATTCATGCTCTCATCTATTTTCTCTTTCCAGAGAACTTAAGACTTAAAATGGATTTATTAACAATATATTCATGTGATACCTACCATCGAGCATTGTAACGTATTTAGAACCTGTTTGGTGAAAGTGTAATATATGAAAACCTACCCACGTCATGCCTCCATTTTAAGAAATTCATTCAAACGCTGAATGTGTCAACTTACTTTTAATTATACTGCTTATAATTGACCTTAGATGTCATATAGTGATATGACCCATGCCAAGGATGCGCATTAACTGTTACAGGTAAACACTTCTTAATGTTGGGTCAAGTAAAATGGTAAATGTGCAAAAACTAAAAAAATTTTACGCGCCCAAGTTACTTAGCTGGCTCCCGTAACTCAGTTGGCAGATTGAGAAGTCCAGTTTGATTCCCGGCGGGGGTGGGGATTTTTCTCCAGCCAAGATGATTTCCCATTTTCTTCAGAGTCTGAAAGTATGAACTAGAGTGCAAATGTGTGCGTGATCTAATGATACAACCCAACGTTTGCGAGTTAATACCTTCGATATGTTTCAAGGCAGAACGGCCGCCGATTTGACTCTTGGAGTTAAAGGCGGGGTATAAACGGGGGAAAAATAGGGGGGAGGAAGAACTCAGCTGTCGACGAGCCCTTAAATCCCACACATTCACTCACTGTTCAAAAACGACACATAAATACCTAAGTGGAGTATTTTTGTAGTTGATTTTAATAAATAAATATATAGACAAATAATAATAATAATAATAATAATAATAATAATAATAATAATAATAATAATAATAATAATAATAATAATAATAATAATAATAATAATAATAATAATAATAATAATAATAATAATAATAATAATAATAATAATAATAATAATAATAATAATAATAATAATAATAATAATAATAATAATAATAATAATAATAATAATAATAATAATAATAATAATAATAATAATAATAATAATAATAATAATAATAATAATAATAATAATAATAATAATAATAATAATAATAATAATAATAATAATAATAATAATAATAATAATAATAATAATAATAATAATAATAATAATAATAATAATAATAATAATAATAATAATAATAATAATAATAATAATAATAATAATAATAATAATAATAATAATAATAATAATAATAATAATAATAATAATAATAATAATAATAATAATAATAATAATAATAATAATAATAATAATAATAATAATAATATTTAAATCTATAAACGCAATAAATACTTGAACAAAAACAGTTTTTCCTTAATTTCTTCCAATTCTGAGAAACTTCTGGTTTAATTGGACTGTTACTGAATTATGTTCATACATTAAGTAAATCATAGCATTAGGAAGACATATTTTTCCTTAAGCTATCGATAGCTTCTGCATATGAATTTGACATTTTATCTAAAAATCGACTGTTTTCTCCCCGAAATTTCATGCGTAACACCGCGAGCCTTTTATGTATATATTTTTTTAATTTACGTATTTCAACGTTAAGTCATATCGGACGATGAAATTAATGTGTGAAATGAGATTAAAATGAGGCCAAAGTGCACAGAGTTTAGAGTTGCCCGCATTTATCCTTTAGGACAAGGAAAGACCCTGGAAAAAGACATTAGCCAGGTAATTCACCCTGACCAAGATTCGCACTCGGGACTTGTTCAACGAGAGGTAGATACGCTTGCACTTACGCTACAGAGGCGGGCTCCACGTGTAAAGAATGATTCTAAAATACATCGCAGCCTTGATTTCAACGGTCGGTTTTACCTCTCGCGCTGCGTTTCCTATGTAGGTGTGGGCATTTGCAGAGTTTGCGTGCGTATCGAGCTACTTTCACATGGTTTTCTTTGTTTCATTTCCTGAACAAATGGGATGTCGCCCTGAAGTTCATGGCAAAGGGGTCTTGAGTCGCAGTGTGAGCAGCAGCACTTCTTGATAGCGTAACAGGTTTCACTTGCACACAGTTTTAAACCCTTACTGGCATGAGAGTCCCAACTTACATGTATATTGTCGAGGTCCGGGATTCAACCCAGGAATTGATCAGTTAGAATTGTTCGCGATTACAGTCAGCCAAATAATAGAACATTGCAGCCAATATATCTTAATACTTTCATAGCTACATGCGTAATACGCGCAGCCAGGTACTCCGACACTTTGACCTTATTGACTATTAAATACTGAATTTAGTTGTTATTGTATTTCTGTGTAGGCACGTCGAAGAACACCCATTTTGTATCTGTAGAAATTTAAGAGGAATCATGTCAAAATTCAGCAACTTAAGTGAGATATGAAGGTGACGAAGGAAATGCAGAGAAAATTGATGTTTTGTTGACGTAAATATTGTGACGACCTGTTCTTACTTTGTGAATAATTAAGGAACACGTGGTCAGGTTGAACACTCGGGAGCAAACACTCAGAGCAGAACTACATGCTTTAGCGAGAGGTTGGAATCTTTTCTATAATGGTTCTTTGGAAAAAGGTAGGGTAAAGCTAATTAAAAGTGGAATTCACTTAATAAGAATATTTACTACAACAAACAGATTTACAAAGGCGGCCATAGCGGCCGTTTAGCTGTCCAGAAGTGGAGCTGTCTACAAAATCATCCTACCGCATCAGCTGGCAGTTTCAGAGAGAGCATCTATCTCTTAAAGATTATTCATCTAGTCATAAAGGAGGGGAAGGGAGTGACGTCACACCTACTACTTGAAACACCAGAGAGTAATTAATACAGTCGTTTGTGACATCATATCAAACCAACATTGCTCTAGAAGGAAAAGCGTATATACCTATGAAAGTTGGTTGATAAGTCCCGGGTCTCAGAATATTTATTTTTTCTTTATCTGTCAATATAATCTCCAGAAAGGCTAATACGTTTGTAATATCGGTGTTCTAATTTCATTAAACCATCTCTGTAGTGCGATTTATCGTGGTATTCAAAATAGCTGTTTATCACATCAATAAGCTTCTGGTTGCTGTGAAATCTTCGTCTTCCAAGAATTTTTTTGAGATCCGGAAACAGGTAGTAGTTACTGGGAACTAGATCTGGTGAATAGGATTCAAGCAATTTGAACTTTAATTCGCACAGTTTTCTCATTGCAATAACTAAACGATCGCCCGGAGCACTGTCAAGAAAAAGAAACATTTTTTTCTTTCCCAAATGAAATTTTCTCTTTCCAGCTCATCACTCAAACGTTACAACGTAAGCTTGTGTAGTAGTCACCAGTGATACTTTATCCTTTTCATAATAATTATAAAAATATATCATGTGAAGTCCGGAAAACACCCGCCATGCATAACCTTGTTAGCTGACAAAATTGACTTTTCCTTTCTTGAAGTTAGTTCACCTGGTGCAATCCACTGTTTTCACTGTGATTTACTTTCTGAAGTGTAGTGATGCATCCTTCTCAAAAATACACCGGGATTTTTATGGTAGAGCTCGAAATTCTTAACAGAAACAGTTTTTCTTTGCAACTTTTGATTAGGTGTCAACAAACACGGCATCTATCTTGCACAGACCTTGTGAAAGCCCAAAACATTACTTAAAATATTACTTGCACATTATTTTGATATGTTTATAGCCTCTACTACCTCAAAAAACTTTAATTCGCTGTCTTCCAGTACTAAACGAAGAACTTTTTCAGTGATCTCTGGAGTTGTGACTGCCACAGCGCGTCTAGAGCGAGGCTCTTTACTAGTGCTCGTACGACCCATTTTAAACCCTGCAATCCACCTTTTAACTATTGTATATGAAGGCGCAGAGTCTTTCAATGTACTGTCCATTTCCTCCTTGATTTCTTTAGGCGTTAAGCCTTTCAAATGGAAGTATTTCCTCACAGCTCGTTTGTCCAGATTCTTTATTTTGGTGAAACCTCTACTCTTGTCTTGTTTAAAATGCCGTCATTCAAAAACTTAACAACCTAGTCTAGAGTTAAACTATAGGATGCTATTCCGCCAAACTGGCCCAATAACGCCATCTCTGGGGAGGCCCGGACCTATCAGCCGAACTTCGTATATATCTTTGTTTCGGTTCGCCACTCTCTAGGGCTTTGGACCGACGAAATCCTACATGCAGATCACAAGCCTTTCTTTGTTCCTTAATACTCCTTCCTACAATGAAATCCCCCAGGGTCCTACTGATGTAGGTACGGAAACTGGCGATTCCGGGGTCCCGAGCCAAACTGATACCCTCGATGTGGGTTCCTCTTAGTGTTGAGGGGTCAGACAAAACACCCACCCACTTGCAGGCCGTGCGTGGAGACCCGCGTCTGTGGAAATGTTTGTCCTGGTGGTTGAGGGACGCGTATCTGAGCTTGTTTCAGTCTTCTTCTGAATTCGGGGAGGGTGCCGACAACAGTGAGCGCGCCGACCAAGTCCAGTCCTAAGAAGAAGGTCTCAACCAAGTCACCGCCGAAAGCATCTATTTTAAGAACATGTGAACCGGTAATATATAATGTATCGCCTCTTGTGACAGAACGGATGTCCTCAAGGAAAATAGTAAGACCAGTGAAAGGAAAGCTAGCCAGCACAAAAGTCCGCGAATATCTCTGTCAACATCTGAGGAATCATCTGGAGAGGACGCCGATCGGCTACTTCCATCTTCGCCGGTCGCAGTTTCCGATCCTGTCGAGAGACCGGATTCGAAGTTACCAGTGCGGAAGCCGTCCTCTTCCATTGACGATGTGGAACGGATAGATCCTGTCCTCACTGCCCAAACGACAGGGAGGAAAAGGCAGGAAAACCCTCCTGAAAGTGCTAGCCCTGTCCCAAAGAAAAGGAACAAATTGGTTCGACCATCACTGGGCTTGTCTTGGCAAGTTGATATTGAAAGTCGTATTTTTTATGCCTTTTGGTATTTTATAGGAAATTATAGCTTTTCATTGTTTTTTACTTTTTTTACTTTTCATTTTGTTTTAATATTTTTTCTTTTTCTTTTTTAAATTTTGAGTAATTTGTATCTGACTATTGCCATGAATTAGATTTTGTAAGGGCACTGATGACCAAGCAGCTGAGCGCCCTTATATCCAAATCATCATCATCATCATCATCATCATCATCATCATCATCATCATCATCATCATCATCTACAATGAAAGCCAGAATAGGTATAAAACCAAAATCATCAACAAAGAGTTCTATCCTGGGGTACATAAATGTCACGTGGGGTAAAGGAAACGAAATTATTTGTAAATGACCATAAAAGATGATAGTGCCCTAAGGTCACAGCAGACGTTAGCAGTGACAGGGTTAACAATGTTCAGGAACCACATGATGTTTACGCTCTCCGTATTTCAACTTAGAATGTTAAAGATCGATGGATCAACAACTGAACGCGCTTTTAGAAGACTTCTAAGACAGGGAACATTAGATATTTAAACTAAAATAATGATTACGGAGAGAAATATGGAAATATAACGTTCCAGTCCTAAGCTTGGGATACCTCCTCACTTATGAGAACTTAGACTGGAGTAAAATATTTGTCATGGAGGACGGTTCCGACGGGAATTTAAATCAGAGATTTTGACATATTAACACATACACATAAAAAGTTTCCTTAGAGTGGATGTTTGTTTTAAGCGCACTAAATACCTGTCAGAATCTCTCTGTTTATGGTTTCGTTTTTGCCCCACCAGTGTGAGACACAAGCGTTCTCAGCTACATAATATTATAGCAACTAACGGTCGTTCTCCGTTTTTTTGTTGTTTATACTCCTTCACGTTATTGAATGCGGCTTCCTTTCATCTTCTTGCAGAAGTGACATTAATAACTGAAAATAATAACTTGTAGTCGCAGATTATTTTTCTCTGGTGCAAGTTGGGGAGGGTTTCAAGCTCTTGTAGATCTGAGTGGCCCTTACCTCCCCTCTCTTCGCTTTATCTCTCCCACCTCCTTTTCTTTCTTTCCCTTTGTTTTCTTATCCTTTTTATCCTTCTCTCTCGCTCTTTTTTGTTAAGATAATACACGACGTTGCGCCATGTTTTCGAAGGACATCATTCAAGTTGAATGGAATCCCCCTCTCCGTCCCATACGTTATGGTGTACAGAGAAAGCGGTACAAAGAGAATTTACAATGAGAAGTGTCGGCATACGAAGAAGACAACATCCCACACTCACATGCCGTACTTAGCATCATTGTTCGCCGCGGTACAACTTCCCGGGGCCTTTAGCTCCTTGCTTCTCCGAGCCCACCATCAAATTTTGATATCCTTTCCGGGTTTTCTCTCCAGCATCCACGTATTCCAACACACAACGCCGGAGAGAATAGACATATTGTTAACTTGAGAAAACATGAGATGTCTTCGACGCCTGAAGCTGTACAACATCGTAACGGAATGTAGCTTCCACTTGAAAATGTTGAGGAAACATTTCAAAGACATTAAACGCAAGACTCCTTCTGTCGAATATCACTTCAGAAATATCTCTTGTAAATTATACTACTCACAATAAACAATGTTTTACCTTATCTACTACTTATCTAAAGCAAGTAAGAGAGAATTTTATTGAGGTGAAAAATTTTGTACGGCGTTTTTACTGAATTTTTCGTTTCGAAACTTAATGAATCATAAAAAGAATTTACTTATTTATTGAGAGCGAAGAGGCATAAAATGCCAGACTTGGTATTCAAGGAGATGGCAAAAACATTTAAAATTCTTGTCTCATCTTTAAGGGTGCTGGTGAACATGGAGCTACCGGGTTTTTAGTGGAATATGCTACTTCTACCATAGAAAAGCTGAACATAAACTCATAGCTCAAGTTCACAAAATATAATAAAACTGCTTTTATATTAGGATAACATTTCATATGTATTACTGTAAACAAACATTACCTTCGAAATTCAGATAAAGAAATGTGCAAAGACAGAATCTGGCTGAAATAGCTAGGATTTTTAACTTACGTTTCTGTCAGCGTAATGCATTAAAATTTTCAGAGATTCTGTCATTCCATGCTTGTCTTACACAGGCATGTGTGAAAGGACAATTAATTATTAAATACTTAATTTTTTCCTCGCAAAAATGGCGTGATTTGAAATAAATGCAAAATATTTACGTTCGTATAATAATAGACGTTATGATGTGCATTTGAGATAAGGTCGTCCGTATGAAAATTAGGACATCTCCTTCTTATGGTGTGAGGAGTAACTCCGCAGTAACATTTCTACTGTAGCGGGTGTTAGGAATCAGCATGAAATTATTACATTATAGTGCACGCTGCATATTAGTAGTAAAAAGCTCTCAATGGATGAGCTACATTGTCTTTGGGTCCATTTCACACAAGCAGTTTTTAGTGGCGCGTTCTTAGCCTCTGAATGCAAGACGTGGAGAGGCAGCTGTCTACATGTAAAGTTCAGCTGCTTCCACTGGACGCAACTTGACACGTAAAGTTTTTGTTCTGTCCTGTTAAATTTATAAGACAACTCCATTGTGTAATCCTTATACATTATAGTTTTGCAAAAAACAATAGCCGCTCAAATTAATATACATGATTCGCTGATTAGCCTGGAGTATCATAGAGGTGGGTTACAGACGCAAGCTGGAGTGGTATTTCCTTTTTAGTTTTGGCCAATCAGAAGGATAATAATCGACATTTTTGAATCAGATGATTTATACTATGATTAACAGGTTTTCAGTCTCTTACAGTGATGTTGAAGACTGTAGTTAGCTCTGGAAGTACTTCATTGTGCAGAATTTTATTCTTCACGTACCATGTTGATGCTATCATCAGTTGGAGATACCTGTTTTGAATGTTCTGCATCCTATTAATCTGGGTGTATGGAGTAGAGGCCCATATGAAATCACCATCTCCCAAAGGGAATTGACAAATACATGCAAGGGGTCTGTACAAGATTTTAATGCAAGGCGTCATTTCAATTGGCTTATACCAGGTCGATATCTTCCAATAATGGAAGAAAGTTATGCATACAATGTTAACTCAAGGTATTTCATAGCTGTATTGGCAAGTCTTTTTCATAGGTATAATTCCCATCAAAGTATACTTACAGCAAATGATTTTCCTTTCGGTTTTGTTTAAATCGCATTATGGATACTTACAGGAAAAGTCAACTTCTGATAGTTACTTCTCATTTCAGGCATTACTGTCCAAACTCTGAGGCAGTAACTATATTAATCGGCTCAGAATATAAAGTTTCCTAACTGGAAAGTGATAGAGCTCAGTTGCAGTTTTATATCTGATATCTTATGGACAGATAGATTCAGAGTGAAAAATTCAAATCCCGGCTGTGGCATTGGATTTTTCAGTCTGACTCTATCTTTCCATACTTTAACCTACACACGGCCAGTGTAAAAGAACAATTAATTTCCATGTGATATCTTGTTCCAGTTATAGGAGACACTTTGTGCTACAGGATTTATTCTTTAAATCAATTTGCAGGGTTCTGTTTCCCACCGTTATGTTTGACACGGTGAGTTATTGTTTGGACTTGTGGTTGCAAAAGAGAGAAAGCATTTTCGAATTGATATTTAATTTCATTAGCATATGTATTTTTGGATGCTTTGTTTACTGGCAATGTAACAACACATGCATGTATAGGAGATATTTGGGAAGGATAACTGCTGTTAGTTTGTGGATTAGTTGAGCTGGAACATTTTGCTTAATATTAGTAGGAGATTGCTGGAAGGAGTTACAAATTTGTGACTTGGTTTGTTAAAGTTTCAAACTTACTGCAGTTGTTTCTGAACAGAACAATCCTTCTAGTTGGCAGTATGCTGTCCTTTGCAGTTGACATATTGCAGTACTTAGACAAATTTATTCCTGTCACATTTTAGTCAGTAAACCTGCTTCTCAGAATAATTATTCGAGTGGGCATAATCTTGGCAGTTTATTGCCGTTAGCTGGTGACTCTAGCATAGCTATAATCTAGCACTAATCTGTTGGCCATGCAAAGAGAATAGAATTTCAAAGACATCACATACCGATACCTACATGTAGTTAAAATATTTGACTATGCCTTTAAATCTTTTGTATTTCCGTTATCTCTATTAACATGAAGCAGATTGAGGAATAAATGTTTGCAATAACAGTTTGTACAAGATAAGAAAGAGTCATGTTATCAAAACAATGGATTTTGTACTTATTATTTTTTTTCTCTTTTCTTCGTCTTTTCATTTTTCTTTCCTATTCTGTGTGTTGAAGAGCATCCACCGTCTTTCAGACACGTTCTATTGACAAAACTCAATCTGTGCATGACTTTATTTTAAAAAATGCGCTCATTCATAATACTCCCTTCTTGTCGTTTTGTTTACTCGTAAGCATTCTCCAGTTCCCCGCACATGTGGAGAGTGATGCTACACTTTTGGAGCCTTTGGACTTATAATATTTTAACCATTACTACAATATCCCAGCATTGTAATAGTTTGTCAAAATAACTTCTGTAATCAGGCACATTACATATTTTGTAGCGCCGACGATCTGACAAATATGTTTATTTATTTTAATAGAAGCAAGCACTGATGGCTATAGCCCGTCTCGGTAGCGTGGTGTTAGAGGGGATCCCTCCCCTTCAACTGCCGAGGTGCGGGAGCTGCGGACCCTTAGCACTCGTGGTACCTCTGACGTTACTAGAGGAACCTCGGTCCGAACTGCCGAGCCCCTCCCGTCGGGGAGTTGATCGGATTGGGTTGGACTCGAGGGGGCAGTGTGTTCCCGACACCCACGGGGAATTGGGTACCTCCAGCCAGGCTACGGCCGCCCGAAGGGGGTAGAGGGTTGCCTAATAAGTCCCGGGTACTAGCCGCAAGCCGTGAGGGCTTTTAGGATGATCTACGATACCGAACGTATGTCTCCCTCACACATCCTATACACTCATTCTGGCATACCTTACGTTGAGGACGTTGTGCGTGAACGCTCGCGCATATTGTATGCCAGAATTACATCCCATCCCAACCACATAGTTAACACACTAGGGCAATATGACCACCGTGTGCCCTGAAGGAGAAAGAGCTACCGCCTCCCTAAGGACGCCCTTGGGTGGTGAGACCAGCCTCTCATCCCTTCAGTACTACACCCTGTCCCGGCCACACTAGGGCTGGATTTAGCCTGTCGGTTGACCCCCGGCAGTCAGGTCCCCCTGTGTGACCCAAATGCGAACCACAACCTAAATGGTCCCCTACTACCCGACCTCTCGCTCATGGCCCCGCCACACTGGACGGACTCTGCAACGCAGGCCGCTCTTAGCGTGGCGGCTTAGGGCACTTGCCTCCTACCTGGAAGCTCATCACGCCGCCAGGAGCACTAACTGAGGTCGAATCAGGTCCATCAGTTAACAAGGACATCCAAGCTTTGGAGATAAGACCAATGCTATAAGACCGCACGCGTAAATCCGCTCAGCGGATAGGTACCGTGGCGCTCTGTCCACCGTCCGGGAGCACCCGGACGACTTGTTCTCGTTCTTGGCTTTTGGCTCTTGCAGAGCTAGTAGAAGGTGTGCTAGATCACCAGGCGGCCCCACCGAGGTTTTCGGTAGTCTTTCCTGCAGGGTTGACGCGAGTAAGTGGCGTATCCACGTCCATCCCGTCTTGACGTTGTGCTCAGCCGGGGGTGGGGCTTTTTAAGAAATCAGGTATTGCCCTGTTGAAAGAGTCTCGGAGTATCCATCGCTCCCGGGTAGAAGGAGGTCCGGGTCCTTGGTCCTACGGGTGCAGGACTAATGGGGGTAGAACCTCTGCAAATAACTGTCTACCTCACGTTCAAGAGATCCTGAGTTCGAATCTCGGTCAGGGTGAGTTACCTGGATAGGGCCTTTTCCAGGGTTTCACTTATCCTGAAAGATGAATGTCGGGTAACTCTAAGCTCTATGGACCCTGGGCTCATTTGAGCATCATTTCACCTATTCCATTCATCGTCCGATAAGATTTAACATTGAAAGACGTAAATTAAAAAAAAGCTGATGGCTATGGGTCGGATGTGTCAATTTAATCTGAGGAAACGACTGGAAACTAAAAGAAAAAAAAAAGAATGAAAAAGAAAAGGAAAGAAAGACACCCGCAAAGTTAGTTGTCTATTGAGTATCCTGGATATTCGTTATACGTGATTTGGAGTTATCCGTTTGAAAGGTCATTGTCTTGCTTTAAATGAAGCAAGTAACTTAAGTTTTAGCTTGGTCTTTATGAGTTCTTTTTCAGGCATATAAGACACTAAAACTTCGGAGTATTTACGTGTAAACAGAGAGTAGCTGTAACAACACTGAAAACATTCCAAAATTTAATTTGGATGCAGGTAATGCAACACCCAGTGGACAAAGTGGTACTTATTTCTTAACGTTCATTGTAAAGCGTATATTATGTAAGCCGGAGGTCGCGTCGTTAAATAGTTGTTCATGTAGAGTGACCCTTGGAAACTAGGGACAGTAGTGTGTGCTGGGGAGATTTTCCAGGCGGCATGTACCTTTGAAGTGAGGGTGACGGGGTGGTGATAGGGGTGTGGGCTGCACTCACAAACACAAGCAGACTTGCACAACGGAATTGCAGCTAAATGATGTCAGTCTTTCAGTTTGATGCCATTGACACTGCCGTTCACCATTTTACCTCTGCGCTCTCTTCCAGTGTACGATCCTCTACTGTCCGCAGTCCTCAACCTCGCCATTTCCCCTCCTTGCCTATCCATATTACTCAACTCATCCAAGAGAAACATCGCATCCGTCGATTGTGGCAACGTCAGCGTCTACCCTGGCTGCGCCAAAGATTAAATAGTCTCATTCGACAAGTACGGACCGCACTAGAGCAACACCGATTTCAGGAGTACCAGCGACAATTAGCCACTATCCGTCCCGGAGATCATACCTTATGGAACATCACTAAGAGGATTCTCCGAGAGCCGACAGTGATTCCACCTCTTCAGGTTGATGGGACCCTTTTGAGTGACTCTGCTGCCAAGTGTGACGCTCTAGCTACTCACTACGAGCGTACATTCACGCCTAACACCTGTCTTGACTCTAATATTCCCTCTTCCGTGGACAGGGAACTCCTTGAGTACCAACTTCGTCCTACAGCGCACAACAGAATTTCGTTCACTACTCCACGTGAATTGTCCCGCTTTATTCATCGTCTTCCCGTTAAAAAGTCTCCCGGTCATGACCTTATCCCTAACGTTGTGCTGAAGAATTTGACAAACAAAGCCCTAGCTTATTTATCATCAATCTTCAATGCTGCTCTGCGCATTGGTCATTTTCCATCTACATGGAAACATGCGGAAATTATAGTCTTCCACAAGCCCAACAAGCCAAAAAATCTTCCCTCAAGTTACAGACCAATCAGCTTATTACCTACACTTTCTAAGCTTTTTGAAAAGATTATTCATCAACGTATTTCTCATTTTTTGATCCATAATCAGATAATTCCGTCTTTTCAGTTTGGCTTTCGCCCGAAGCATGCTACCACTCACCAATTGCTCAGAATCACGCAGTCTATTATTCAAGGTTTCGAAAACAGGCAATACACCGTAGCAGCATTCCTAGATATCGCCCAGGCATTCGACAAGGTGTGGCACAGTGGACTACTACTTAAAGCATATCGCATTGGTCTCCCTTATTATCTGATACAAATCATAGCAAGTTTTCTCACTAACAGAACTTTTGTGGTGCGCATTGCTGGTTTCACATCCACCCGACGGCCTATTTTAGCAGGTGTACCTCAAGGTTCAGTACTTGCACCACTCCTCTTTAATATATTCACTTATGATCTTCCTGATATAGCTCCAGTTTGTACGGCGTTATACGCAGATGATACTGCTCTCTATTATTCTCACGCCAATATTCTTCATGCCATTCAGAAACTGCAAATTGCCCTAGATCAATTAGCTCATTGGTTCTCTCACTGGCGCATTTCCCTCAATACTAACAAGACAGAGGTTAAGATCTTCTCTTTACGACCTTATAGGGATCCTCCTTCACTACGGCTGCTGGGGGAACCGCTCTCATGGTTACCAAGCAATGTGCCAGTGAAATACCTTGGGGTGTTACTGGACACCCGACTTACTTGGAACGCCCACATCTGTCGGTCTGTTACGCTCGCGTTTGCCCGGCTATCAAAACTGTACCCTCTACTCAACAGGCGCACTTCACTTGGTTATGAATCCTCCCTGCTTCTTTACACATCTCTAGTCCGTCCCATTTTTACCTATGCAGCTCCAGTCTGGGGTGGCACCTGTAAGACTAATCTCCGCCGACTGCAGGTACTACAAAACAGGGTGCTTCGTACAGTTACAAACGCTCCATGGTTCATCCGAAACCAGCAGCTTCATCATGAGTTTGGTCTTTTACCCGTTCACCAATACATCCGACGCCTGGCACGTCCATTCTTTTACCATCTCCAGGAGGTCCCTGGAGCTGTTACGTACCGTCTCGGCTGTCGCACTCGCCAGCCAACTCGCCTGAAGCGCAGACTGCCCCAAGATCTTCTCCTGAGTGACGTCTCCAGCACAGACTCAGACACGTGATTACTACCATAAGACTTTAAGTTCTCAATTTGTGTTACAGTTATCCTCCATATTTAGTTAGAGGAGTCGTTCATGGCTACCTCCATTGTTATGTGTCCTGTTCCTATGTATCTTAAACAAACATCTGTAAAGCATAATTGCTGATCGATGGATAAAATAATATAAAAAAAAAAAAAAAAAAGTCTTTCAGTTTATTGCGCAGTAAGAAAAATTATTTCCTCATTCTTTTTTAACCGATTTCTGAGGATGAAACGCTTATATTAAGAAGAATAGGTTTAATTGTTCCAGTATTTAACATTTAACTTATATTGGTATCCAAATACTTCAGGGACTAACAAAAACAAAACAGGCATTTTAAAATCGTTAATTTACATTTATACATCTGTGCATTTGTTACCTTATAAATCAGTAATGCTCGCCTCGATAGCGTAAACGGTAGCATGTCTGCCTCACGTTCAAGAGGTCCCGAGTTCGAACCTTGATCAGGGTGAGTTACCTGATAAGGAGTTTTTCCGAGGTTTGCCGTTATCCTGAAAGACGAAAGTCGGGTAGCTCTAAGCTCTATGTACCCTGGAGTCATTTGAGCATCATTTCGTCCGTTCCATTCCATTCATCGTCCAATATAACTTAACGTTGGAGGACGTAAATTAAAAAAAAAGAAAGAAAGAAAGAAAGAAAGAAAGAAAGAAAGAAAGAAAGAAAGAGAGAAAGAAAGAAAGAAAGAGAGAAAGAGAAAGAAGAGAGAGAGAAAGAGAGAGAAAGAGAGAGAAAGAGAGAGAAAGAGAAAGAGAGAGAAAGAGAGAGAAAGAGAGAGAAAGAGAAAGAGAGAGAAAGAGAGAGAAAGAGAGAGAAAGAGAGAGAAAGAGAGAGAAAGAGAGAGAAAGAGAAAGAGAGAGAAAGAGAAAGAGAGAGAAAGAGAGAGAAAGAGAGAGAAAGAGAGAAATGGCTGTGTATGAGTATGAGTATTCAAAATTTCACAGTTTTTGTTACGTGACAATATTACATTATTACAATATGACATCTCTCCCCTCCCGAAAGCCACAGAGTCTCACTGCCCCTTTGTTGACGTCATAAACTAAGCGAGGGCTACTAAAATGGGATATATGCCTTCCCTTTTCGTACAAACTTTTCTCCTGTGTTCTATCTACATATCTACATAGAAACTACGAAAGGGAGGTAGGGCCTAAATGGCCTATTCAATTATGACTATGCTACATAGAAACCACAAAATGGAGGTAGGGCCTAAATAGCCTATTCAGATATGTATTAGCTTTCTAATGTTCATTACCGAAAGAAATTGTCCGTAGTTAAGCGTGAGGCGGACCGTCGGGAGGTGCCGGGTTCTATTTCGAACACTGGTCATATTTCATTTTTAAAGAAAACGTCACTTTTAAAGTCTTTGAAGTGTCCACAAAAATAAACGAATAAATTATCCATGGACTAACAGTATAAGAATTTGAAAATCAATGTCAATATCAAACCAAAAGGAATATTCGGTTAACTTCATAAAAGTAAATGAGTAAATTATTTCACATAAACTCGGTAGCTTTAACTGTATCTACATTTTCTATGCTGTAAGATTTTTTCTACCTCTAAATGTATACTGGTTATGCAAAAATATTCAGAATGCACATGATGTCGCAGTCTACTCCTACAGACAATTGAGAAATAACTATAATTTGGCTTGTAAATGCCTTAGGTTACCGTATTTTAGTCCAAATCCGTATTTTAGTCCAATTCATTAGGGCCATATAAGAGACAGTAAAAGCTTATGATAACATTTTCATATATGGATAGTTTGAGGTGGGTAACTTTGTTGAAATTTTTCCCGCTAAATCTTGATAAAACATAATTATTAAACTTATTGTTTTTGGGTTATATTTACCACACTCACAGAGACAAACATCAGAGGTGTAAAATTTTTAGTTTACTTGTGTCTACTCCTGTTAGCATAGACAAACAGCAATATTTTATTGACGTGAGAAGAGCCAGTATTCTGAAAAACTTATGACCTATCAGTTACTGTGATATCCCTATATGAGCTGAAACCTTAATTGATGCTCTCAGCTCAAGTTTATACTACTATGGCATGTTGAATAAAACAATGCCTACTTTGGAGATAACATTAAGAGTTGGTGATATCAAACATTCCCATTGCACGAGTATTTTTATTATAAATTAATGTGCGTGAGATATTCTGTAAAATACTTTAGTAACGAGAGTGATTTATTTATTGATTTCTTTTTAAGTTATTCTACATTTTAGACATTTATATATGTTAAATATTGTCAACATAATTAGCTGACTTAAATATTAACTTTAACATATTTTACAATTTTTAAATTCTTGTACGTTTTCGACTCTTTGTTGTGCTTTATCCCCTTTAAAGGGATGCATTTGCGGTGAAGATGATTAAGAAGGTGTCCTATTCTATGCAATAAGATACTATTAAACCGGTGTGGCAATGTTTAATATTGCGAGAAAAAAAATTAAAAGAAAAATAATTAAGGAGTGAATAATAATGGGATAGAAAAAAGCATTTATAATCATTTGTACAGTTTGTCAATACAATACAGTTGAACGACTATGATGATGATAATGATAATAATAATAATAATAATAATAATAATAATAATAATAATAATAATAATAATAATAATAATAATAATAATAATAATAATAATAATAATAATAATAATAATAATAATAATAATAATAATAATAATAATAATAATAATAATAATAATAATAATAATAATAATAATAATAATAATAATAATAATAATAATAATAATAATAATAATAATAATAATAATAATAATAATAATAATAATAATAATAATAATAATAATAATAATAATAATAATAATAATAATAATAATAATAATAATAATAATAATAATAATAATAATAATAATAATAATAATAATAATAATAATAATAATAATAATAATAATAATAATAATAATAATAATAATAATAATAATAATAATAATAATAATAATAATAATAATAATAATAATAATAATAATAATAATAATAATAATAATAATAATAATAATAATAATAGTTTAAAAAGAATTTGTGAAAATCTCTATTTTTAAAACGTCGGAAAAGCTTGTTCAGCGAAATAGCTTGGTCCGAGTTCAAATATCGGTCAGGGTGAGTTACCTAGATAAGGTTTTATCCAGAGTTTTCCCTTATCCTGACAGACGTATGTCGGGTAGCTCTAAGCTCCGTGCACCACGGACTCATTTGAGCGTCATTTCACCCATTTCATTCATCGTCCGATATGACTTAACGTTGGAGGAAGTAAACTGAAAAAAGAAGAAGAAGAAAATAGTAACAGCTGAAATATTCCAACAAAAGCTCTTTGTATAGTCTAGACTGCTGACATTACTTCATTGACCGCATGGAGCATAATTATGGAAAATGGTTTAAATCTCCTGTATTAAGATGTTATATCGTGAGGCTATGCATTATCACCCTCAAACTATAAATCACTGCAAATCTTTCCTGCCCAAAAATAAGTCTTAACATAAGGAATATCACTCCGTGCTTTGATGCTTCGTGAAAGAATAGTGGAGCTTCAAAAATGCTCAGTTGTTTTTTTGGGAAATTCAAGAAGTTATCATCGTTCCCTCACAAGTATTATCATAACCAATGCTCTCTTTCAACACCCCGGTATTTAGTATTAAAAGTAAATGTCCCTATATTTGATAGGCAATAGGATACTATGTTAAAGAACTCTTATGAAATATGTCTTAATACTAAAAACTTACACGTTGATCGGAGTCTTCGGGCAGTTTAGCAACATTCAGTTTAGCATCCTAAGTGGTTATAAGTGGTGAATTGATTTTCATCTTGAATCGTTTGTTATCACCTTGTCTGCTACTTAACTGCGCTATTCATCCTCACGCTCGGAGGAACTCGCGCGCGCACACACACATATATACTCACACGCACACGCACGCACACAGTTTTCCCTATAATCATGACGCACTTCCCAAGAACGATTTGAGAGGCAGATCTGAATGTTGAACCATTCTTTTTTTACATTCCGAGCCCGTCCATATCCAATGAATGAATGAACGTCTGAATGCTGTTTCATGTTTTAAGAAGCCAAACAC
This sequence comes from Mantis religiosa, assembly GCA_030765055.1. Lineage (NCBI taxonomy): Eukaryota > Metazoa > Arthropoda > Insecta > Mantodea > Mantidae > Mantis > Mantis religiosa. Next base: position 69,034,323 of record CM060951.1, on the reverse strand, counting down.
TTATTACTTTGTTTGAAATAGTTTCCAGGCAAATGGAACGTGATAAACGTGACATCCTAGGGCATAGGATGAAAAGAAGGGGACAGCTCTCGCACTGCCGCTGCCACCCTTCCCCCCCCCCCCCCGCCACAATGAGGATGTGAAGTGAAGGAATACAGGAGACTACAGTTCACAGGCTCACATACCTTGCAGTTGTTTAGAGAGAGGGTGATGAACACCTCCTCTGATAAAAGCAGTTCTGCAGTGTCTAGGAAACTATTGCTCCCTTGGGATAAAGTAGTGTTTAACGCCCACTTTTACTACATAGGGCACCGCAGGCGATGACGCTGATGATACATGAGATGAACATGGAGAACCGGTGGAATGAGATGGCGGGGGAAACCGGAGATCCCGGAGAAAACCCGCCCCAGCGCCGTGTTGTTCACCACAAATCTCACTTTGCGTTCACCTGGGATCGAACCCGGGCCGCCTTGGTGAGAACCAAGCGGTCTGACCACTGAGCCACGGCGCGGCCTCCTTGGGATAAAGTAGTGTTTAACGCCCACTTTTACTACATAGGGCACCGCAGGCGATGACGCTGATGATACATGAGATGAACATGGAGAACCGGTGGAATGAGATGGCGGGGGAAACCGGAGATCCCGGAGAAAACCCGCCCCAGCGCCGTGTTGTTCACCACAAATCTCACTTTGCGTTCACCTGGGATCGAACCCGGGCCGCCTTGGTGAGAACCAAGCGGTCTGACCACTGAGCCACGGCGCGGCCTCCTTGGGATAAGGAACCACGCTACCTGCACGGTTCCTTATCCCCCACACTACCTGCACACCACGAAGCCCAAAAGCACGTAAAATGTACAACGGAATGAAAGGGAGATTATGGAAAGGAACTAGGATTAGATGAGAAACCAACTCAGCATTCATTTAGGGACAATTGAACAGCACAACAAAATCAAAGGTCAGACCATGTGGTGAAAGGGAATTGAACCCAAGAGTTCCCGAATGTGATCTAACACATTTCAGCGGAGCCTTCTCGATCTTAGTTTTATTTATGATATTAGTGTTATTACCCACTTTTATAGGCTAAATATAATTGCTTTAATTTTTTATTTAGAACGAATTCAAGTAAATATAATCATTTGTTTCTGAATAAAAATGTAGGTAATTTAAGGAAACATTTTATGTCTGGAAAATTTGGTCCTATATTCGCATTAAGAGCTTTTTGCGCTTGCTTATTTTTTTTTTTTATTTTATTAAACTCATCTTAACTGATACTAAAAATAATTAATCAATATAGGTACCATTAGAAACATTCTCAGACAAATAAGAACTCATGTGCTAATATTTGTTTTGATTGATAAATTTTATTTGTAATATATTATCAACATTATTCTTAAGACTGCTCACCTTCATCATAAATATTTATTTGGCACCAACAATGCACTCCTGAATTAGAACACTGCATGTCGAATTGCATACATATACTTCTAGGCTAACCGTTGTAAACGTAGGTTTAAGCAGTACATTTTGACTATGAAAGAACAGAAGACTCTTTACTTCAGTGACATCGGCTGCTCTTCTTTAAGGAAACTGTGGTATTTTTGGATGTAAAGATCTCTCGAGACTCCCAAAAACCGCGGTTCCACCTACACATTTAAAGAGTCTCTATCCTGCGGTGAAAAGAAAGATAATGCGGCAGCTTCTTTTCGGCTGCCTCGGCAAGATTGATTTCAGCATATTAATGTCTGCGTTGATTATCATTATCAACATTTCTGCAACAAACAGAGGCGAATATATAACAAATTAATTAACAACAACGGTACGTGAAAAGCTGCACTTCGGTGTGGGTATTAAACAGTACAGAGCTAGAAAAGTTGGAAGAAGCTTTCATACGTTTTTAAGATAAGCTTCTTTCAAAAAATCTTTATATCAATAAATATATAAATGTTAAAAATATAGTAGATAAAATTAAAGTTCTAAATAAGACTGGGTCAAACATATTGGGAAAATTAATGATTACCGAGATTGGCTTTATGTTTAAGGCTGTTTTAACACTTAATAGTAGAAAAATAATGTAACTTTTTTAAATTTTAATGCATTTAATACATCCATTGAATACCAAATAATAAATTTATTCCATTTATTTGAGATGGTAGTATGTTTCCTGTGCTCTAAAGGACATGATACTAAAATCTGGCATGGTGGATATTGGCAAATTATTTTCTCCTTTGTTTTTTCTGATTACTTAATAGCTGCTCTCTTTGTATTTGTATTGTTGAATTTTATATAGTATTTTTTATATTTTATTTCCAATTATCGTCAAAATATTTTATGACTTGCTCCTATAGCGTCAAATCTTGCCCTGAGTGATTACCGTACTCTCTGCCTATAGTATCTGCTTATGACGTCACTTATGCTGAATTGCCATTTGAGAAAGCAAACTTTCACTATGAACACATCTCCCCGGGTCTCCACTGTAGGTAGGGAGGGGCCGCGCCGTGGCTCAGTGGTTAGACCACTTGGCTCTCACTAAGGCGGCCCGGGTTCGATTCCAGGCCACCGTAAAGTGAGATTTTTGGTGGACAAGACGGGGCTGGGGCGGGTTTTCTTCGGGATGTCCGGTTTTCCCCGTCATCTCATTCCACCGGTGCTCCATCCTCATCTCATGTATCATCAGTGCCATCGCCTGTGGTGCTGTATGTAGTAAAACCGGGCGTTAAACACTACAAACTTTATTTTTCCACTGTATGTAACCTACTGAGGTATTTTCTCTTCAAATTTGTTGAATAAATTGTTACTTTGTTTTCTTAACTGCTATTAGAATTCACATTTTGCACATGGAATTATATCCTACCTCTCACATGGCTCCACTTGGTCAGAAGTTTATAAATATCACCATAGGATGATGACAAAATTTCACTATACATATAAATTTAGTAACTTACAAGTTCTAAGTATCTATCGATCGAGATGGCTCGGTCATCTACATGATGTTAACTGCATGGGTCGCTTTTAGAATTATAAGTGCAAATCCGGCGTTAATATCTCACTTAGATGTTTATTGTTAGTTACCGAGATATGATTCCAAGATATGATTCAAACTGTAGCCTCAGATTAAATAAATATATAAACGTGAAATATATAAAGTGTACAGAATGGTGACTAATCTGTTACGACAGCTCATCAAAATGTTAAAAAACTATGTGGCATTATATTGAGCATATACACCACAGAATGTGACAATTAGGTAACCTCACACTAAAGTACTAAATAAACTAAGTAAGCTGAACAGGACGTCACTCATTAACACGATTTTCAAGCAATGAACGTAGTTAGGTTTATACGCTACCAGAACAGTTTTTCTGGCATACGAGGTCTGTTCAGAACGTTCCGGAACATTAGAAATTTCGCGCCAATGAAGTGTTGGAACGCAATGCGTTTGGCATCCCTGCACGCGCCTGTGTTTGATATATAAATGCCGAAAGATTCATTGTTGTATGTCCGTTAGTTATCGTTCAGGGCTGTATTACGTAGAACGTTATGTCACATTGTTTGCGAATTTCGAGATGGCAGAGTTAGAGGATGAGGCGGCCCTTGTCCGTTAGGAACCTGGTTGAGTCCTCCCAGCTCTCAACGCCTCATAAAGTAGGGAAGGTGACGATTGAGGGTTACAGATGTAGGAGGTTTACTGGACAGGTCGGGGTTTTCTTCGGGGTTCGCTCTGCATGGACTCTCTTCTGTTCCAGTGTCTGGGATACGTCCTGAATGATTGTGGTGTGATTAGCAAAGAAAACATCTTGACTGTTCCATAATCGATTTATTCTCAAATGTAATCAGGTTCCTCACTCTCCACCAGGAAAGTAGCTGTTTGCAGACTCGTGTGATGTGTTTGGCAGTAACGATAGACTTCTTTACATGTGTTGTCTTTTCGGTGTTTTCCTACCGCACTTGTACATATAACGTGACTTCACTACCACCCGACCGAGAGTGCCTGCTATCAAAATCACGGATCCACCATCTCCTGGATTTCCCCCTCTCTAGATACTTTTGGAGTTTGACAAAAATTCCGTGACCAAATATTAATTTTCTATTGGCTGGCACCTATCCCCACTTACAATCAATGTTCGAATATTCCAGTTTTGAACTTCTCTTTTCTCAGGGTGAGATACATTATGCCAGCTCACGTTTGCAAATGCCCGGGCTAAATCCTGCAGCCTTTTGTGATTATCACGTTCGCGGATTCTAAGGGAGAACCCCGACTCGAAGGGACGGTGCCTCTCACTGCTTTGGACTTAGTCAGATAATAGATAATGTTTCCGGTGTGGGAACCAGAGTGTCAAAGAATGTTCAGAGACTTAAAATATTCTTGCTTATAGCCTGAATGTTCCAGTGGGTTATTATTAGGTTTATTGGTATTATTAATTAATTATTGTTATTATTAATTATTATTATTATTATTGGTCCTGCCCTACGCGGACCGCGTCAAGGAGCAACGCTTCTGCATTGAATTTTGCGCGAATTTCAAGAAAACCTTTAATGAGACACACCAAATGATTCAGAAAGCCTAAGCCATACTCGATGCTACGAATTGTTCACGCAGTTTTAAATTGGCCGGGTGGAAGTTAAAGATGACCCTCGTTCAATATGTCCTATGACCCAACGACGCTCGTGTCAAGAACGTCGACGAAATTGTTGTTGCCAATCTGAAGATTGACTGTCTGAGAGCTTGCAGAAGAATGTAATATATCAGTTGGATCATATGAAGGAAACGACCTGAAAATATGATGAGACAACTCATGGCTCTTGTATCACGACAATGCACCCATTCGTCCCTGTTGGTTCGTGACTATTGCACAAGAAACGATATCACTGTGCTGCCTCATCCTCAGTACTCTCCAGACCTGGCCCCTGCGGTCTTTCTTTTATTTACAAAGTTGAAAACCTCGTCTGAAGGACGAAGATTTGCAACGATAGATGAGATAAAAGAAAATTCACAAACAGCGCTTCGCGCGATCCAGAAAGAGGTGTACTAAGGCTGCTTCCAGAATTGGAAACGGCGTTTGGAACGTACATCAATTGTGCAGGAGAATATTTTTGAAGTAGACCATGCACAATAAGTAAAAGGTAAGCTTAGAAACATTTTGTGGACAAAGTTCCGCAATTATTTTACCATGATTTAAGTGCAGTGCACGTTGTACACGATGTAACCCTGCAAATAAAGCGACACAAAATAAACATAACTTATAAGAACAGTTCCATCCAGTCCACTCGTGTATGTTTTGCATAAATAAGCTAAACTCTGAGGGTATTTTAGCATGTGAACTCTATCTTTTACAGTGGCTACAGGAGGATTTGCTTCATGCAGTTCTTACTTTATGTATCTTGACTTCAGCATAGAAAGCCAGTGGAACAAATGACAAACTCGTAGGTATATTCAAACTAAGCATCTCCGTTTGTTAGACTTCACATTAATGTCTATTTTCAATCTTCACGTGTTTATGTCCCTGACTTGAAGGAGGAAAATTATTAAAATTACAGCACTTTGTTAGAGAAGGACAACAATGGAAAAAGGTTAGGGTAGAATGCTCCTGGTATCAGGTAGTCAACATTATCGTTGGGTGTAATCTGTTCTCTCACCTCTTTGACTGGGTTACGCCCAATAACCCATTAGGTGGTCCCGATGCATCCTTTCTTTCTGGTCACAGAGCGTGTGGCTTGGATCTTGATCAACGTTGATGCCATACTAAACACCGGTAGACGGAAGTGCCCAATTAGCTCGCAACAATATGAGGAACCGTTCTGAACCTGGGGGGCTATAGAGGCTCCTCAGAATATAAACAACATCTGGTAACACTATTCCGTATGTGTCATTTTACTCTTTAATGCAGAATTTAGTTGATCTAGTTTTTTAATTCAAGAGACAGCCTATATAACATTTTTAGAAAATACAACAAAGAAAATCATGAGTAAGTATTTCAAGAATGTATGCAGACTTAGGTTTGATTTCGTCAGTAACCATATATTTTAATGCTATGAAAATTGAGATAAATGTGTTTGTTGGCAGAACAAATGAAGTACGTTCCACCAAAAGATTGCAAATTTGGGTAATGATAACATAATTTTGATTTAAGCATAATATGCACAGCATATATATTATAATGGCAAAAAATAAACATCCGACGTCTGTATGGCTACAATTAAAGCAGTACCATAGTAAGCATGGTTTACTATCTTCACAGATTTGCCATAATAGAAGAAGAATGTTCACGGGCGAGGAACACTCCTGCCTAAAGCAACACGCATTAATGGAGTTTTAGAGTAGCAGACCACGATGAAATAAATAGTGAATTGGAAAACATTAAGTATTGAAATCAATTGTTAGGTTGCCGTCAAAGACCTCATCAACATCCATTGGGACTTTGGAGATCTTTAAACTGATAAAAGGGGAGAGGGAAAACCAAAAGGGCTCCGGAAAGGAAAATAGGAGGTTAAAATGACACATTCACTTGAACTTTATTCCAAACAATATGTCAGCAACACAATACACAAATTCTAATGTAACAAAACAAACACATTTTTAAATAGCACATGGGAGTTATCTGAAAAGAAAATACATTAAAATGGGATAAACGTACTTATTAGAAACGGTAAGAAGCTGGAAATGCGTCTTAAGGTAGTTAAGAAAATAAATCATGAATTGCACTTATGTTAAAATAAGGCGATATTTGAGGGAGTTGAAACAGCCTTTTTTATTTTATTTATTTATTTTTTTGAGAAAGGAAATAAGTCTACTTATGTGCTAAGTGAAATAAGGAAGAAGGCTGGGCTCCTTTTTAAAGCATAAATGGCGGTAGAAGTGTAGTAGCTGTAGAAATGTGGCATAGATTTAGTTTTATTGTTGTAATTTACCTCCTCCTACGTTAAATCATATCAGATGATGAATGTTATGGGTGAAATGATGCTCAAATGAGTCCAGGGCCCACAGAGCTTAGAGTTACCCAATATTCGTCTTTCAGGATAAGAGGAAACCCCGGAAGAAACCTTATCCAGGTAACTCATCCTGACCGAGATTCGAACCCGGGACCTCTTGAACGTGAGGCAGACACGCTACCATCTACGCTACCGTGGTGGGTACAGATTTAGTGAGGTTTCACTGAATGAACTTACACAGTGTAATAAGGCATAAAAATATCTTGTTTTCCTAACCACCACTTAACTCTCACCAAGGCGGCCCGGGTTCCATCGGGTTCCAGGCGACCGCATGTGCGATTTGTGATGGAACAATTCGGTGCTTGAGCGGGTTTTCTCCGGGACCTCTGATTGCCCTCGCCATCATTCCACCAACACCTTTCCATTAACACCTTTCCTTTCATCTATTTCACCCTCACTCCGTTCATCTACTTCCCTCACTCACTCCAGACTTCGGAGTGATCACCCATTCTGGATTTCTCTATCTGATCCAGAGTTGCGGTTCCTCAACCCGACGCCTAGTCGCATAAGCAGTAGAGGACCAAGAACCCCTAACACCACGATAGTGATATAACTAGGGAAGTTAAGGAAGAAGTTTTCCTTATTTGTTATGTATCGTGTTTTGCTAGTGTTGACATAAATTCTTCCTCTCTCCAAACGACTTGACCAACTGCTGGTCTATCGTTTAAAGCGAGTGTACTATGGCGAGGCCAATGTTGAGAAAACAGTACAGGCAACACCGTTGCAAATGTGTCAAGAAAAACGTAGTGGTAGCATTCATTCTCTTTTTTACTTGTGGAGAGACAACTTTTTCAGCGCTAACTGCCCAATGGTCTACTGTTTGCTACCCATTAGTTACTTCTGCTTTTCCTGGCCCATCTTAATTTATTTCACGTAGCACTACATAGTATGTCAGAATAAGTAGTGCTATAAAGGCTGCGAGTTGAGCCTGAAGTACAGGCAACGCTGTTCCATCTGATGTACTGTATATTTTGCATTTTAAAAGTAAAGCTATTAGTTGTAATAAGTATCAGTTCATAAAACATTTCGCTAATTACCCATAAATGTATTAATGCAAACAATCTGTACTATTTTGTCAACGTAGCCGCAATAATAGTCCAGGACATGACTCATAATTTCATGCAAAAAGTGATAGTACCCACTGAAGGTATGATATACATACAAACAGTTATTAGTGTTGGTTATGGAAAGCATTTCCGGCGCTAAGGACAGCCAGACTTCGGACTGTCACTGGTAAACTTTGAACAAAACCAGTTTTGGCTTCCATATTAAGTTTGGAGAAAAGGTCGGAAGGAGAGCTATTTCAAATTTCCACTATTAGCTAATTAATTATGCTTTATTATGTATCAAACCAGCTGAAAAGCTGCTTTCCAAAAAGTAAACCCTGTAAACATCTGAAAAATATTAATATAATAACTCATTGGAAAAATGTTAAAAGCTATGTATATTGATGGATAGAGTAATCATGAAAAATCCAATTCAAAGGGCCGGGATTTGAACCACGGATCTCCTAGTTTCCGTCCAGTCGCTCTAACCCTTTGAGCTACCAAGGCCAACGTGCCGTCCTGACATTTAATTCTTCATTTGACTCGTATATTTTCCCGGTAAACCACTAGGGTCTCTCGCATTCGAGATACACCGTTTGTGGCGACTTACTATCGTAAGTACTTGAGTCCCAGGCTTCATCATTTAACTCTTATTATTTTAGTTAATTGATGAAAATTAATCATTTATTCACACTCCGTATATAGGCTAAGGTTTTTGGTGGATAGAGTCATCATGAAAAATCCAATGCCATAGCCGGAATTTGAACCACGGATCTCCTGGTTTCCGTCCAGTCACTCTAACCCATTGAGCTACCACGGTCAACGTGCCGTCCTGACATTAAATTCTTCATTTGTCTCGTATATTTTCCCGGTAGACCACTAGGGGCTCTCGCATTCGAGATACATATGTGGACATTCGTCTTCTCAGGATAATGGAAAAATAGAAGAAAATCTTATTCAGGTAACTTATCCAAATTTGACCTCCTGAATGAAAGGTGGGCATGCTACCCCTATACCTGGAGGTAGCCAAATTATATCTACTAAATATTATGGATGATTTATTTTCCGCTTTATTTCAAATATTTTCCTTTCCTTTATAGATTTTGCTTCATTTAAATTAGGTTAATTACATCCCCCGATTTTCCTTTCCCTTCATTTTATCTCCATTATCATTTCTCATCAACTCTCATCTGGTGGTCTATTTCAGGGTAGAAGTGTCGGCGGGTGTGTCGGCGGTGCACGGCAGAATGGCATTCTCTGAGTAAAAACTTCCTGTTTTGGTAGGACGATTGCCGGTCTCCGAAACCAATCTCATGGTGGCGTCTTTCCGAACCACGTGAGAAGTCCGTTGTCCTGTTTCCATCTAGTAAAATATATTGGCCCTAACCTTTGTACTATCGTAGCTTCTTGGGACAGCCACCTTCTGTCTCCTTTCGCCTCATACTTCCCCCCGGGGTGCCCCCAATTGGGGGTACAGCTATAATAGACCGCATTTGTGTCTCCGTAAAGTAGTCCATCCTATGTAATGGCTGTAAATCACCAAGAAAAATAAATTGAGGAAAGTGGGTATTTTTAAAATGTAATTAGCAATATCTTGGAAATAGTTAACGCCATAAAATGCATTTGATATAAATCGTGCCCTTCATACTTATATTTAATTTTTTTTGCAAAAGTAATTATGAAAATTATTCATCAGGAAAACTAACACGTGATCGGAAATTGTCAGTTAGGATTGGCTGCTAATTTTTAATATGATTTGAAAAAAATATATTGTTTTATCAACTTTAAGACAGTTTAAGAAGTTGGCTTCAACCTATCTACTCTCAAGCTATATGTCAACACAGAGTGAACCACTGCGACCAAAGGTCTATCACAACAGGAAAACACGGTCTGATGAGCAAACTGTATAAGGGATTAGTTAGTTTGTTAACTGCGACATTGGTTCCTGAAGTACAGTAACAGGTCAACTTTATTTTCCTTCGTCCTGACTTTAATGTTAAGAAATGCGTTTGCCTGGATGGTACAAAATTACAGCCTTGTCGATGTGAATCAATATCAAGTTCAGATAGGCAACGACAAGTAAAATTACAGAATCAATGTGTTGCTTAACATCCTTATTCCAGCTCCTTCAAACCCAGCAATATAAATGGTATCTTGAAGACTACTGTCCAGTTGAAGTTTGCAGGACAGGAATTGTTATGTATGCCAGACGTGTCGGTGTTGATTCCCGATATAACAAGCGTCTAAAAATATTAATGTTACCACTGCGAGACTTTTAATGAGGCGTGACACGACTGGTGGGGAATGCTAGCACCCACGTGCGTCACTCGCAGAGTAATCGCTTTCCTGGGCAGGTGTGCGATAGCTAGGCACCTCCATAACAGGACAAGCCGCGCCGTGACAAACGACTGTCTCTTGCAAAACTCACACTCTACTCATTTCGTCACAGATGAAGTGATGTCAACATATGGCAATGAAGATCTTATTAAAAATAAGGAAGTGAGTGTATCACGAGTTTCTCAAGGATAAGTTTATCTACATATCTATGACACAGAAACAGTTCGGGTCGGAAAACAGGTGAAGTGGGAAGAGTATAATCTCACCACTAAATCTGAAGATTAAATGTGGAACCTGGGTGTAGTAATGACATACAAACGTTGAATTATTCTCATCTTCACAATTTGGACCTCTCGACTCCATCCGTTAGGAGCGCTAGTTGCCGTAATCCTTGGTTGTCTCCTTTTGTCCACCTGCGTTTCTTATATACTTTAGCAATCTCGATGTCATGCGTATCATTATTGCCATCGTTATCACCTTTTTTCTTCTACCTTACAAGATTTTAAAAAATTGTGATGGTTCTATTCAGAGCTGACATTCCAATTCTGCTCTCGGGTCATCCTTGGTCTCTTCTGCTGTGTTTGTGATTGTATACTTTTTGTAAGCTATTCTGGACCAGTTTATATAAGTGCCTAATATTCTTTAACTTTGTAAGCTCTACTTTAAGATTTATTTTCTGTACAAAATACTTAAAGTAAGCAAAAGGTAGTATTCGAACCAAAAATACCGCAACAAAATTTCTCCGGAAATGGGCGTTTTAAACTCCCTAAAATAAAGAAAAGAAACTGCGTATGCATTAGTTTTCAAGAGTGTAAAAATGTTAACTTGGTAAAATAGTATTATTCTTACTTGTTTCAGGGATACTATTAGAAATGTAAAAGATAAAGCAGAGGAAAAATTTAAAAGAAATCTAAAAATAACAGCTCACGTTACTGTTTACGTGGATTTTTTGAAATATTCAATTTTATCAAAAATAGCTATATATTTTTAAGTAAATCAAATTCATATCTTGTATTTCCAGACACCGAGGTTTTCTTATTTCTGAATTGCATTTACATAACTCTAAACCGTAAGAGCTAAATAAAATCTTTGGACCCAAAAAGTTACACTTTGTTAAAGTACACAATTTTTGTAAAATACATTTTTGTGGGATTAATCATTTCCTTCATATTTTGGTATTATTGTTTTGTATTTTCGATAACACACTTTTCTAAAATTGTAAGACGTTCTTCTTTTTCTCTCTTACCTGATGTTGAAATGGAAAAGAATAAAATATCCAGATATATAATGATAGGTATACAATAAAATGGCTTACCACTTCAGCAAGCACAAGAAGGTAAATATAAAGTAAGCCTAATCTCGTGGTATATGTGCAACATTACTCATACCTGAAGGCAAAATCTGTGTACCAACCCAACAGAAGTGATGTTGGAGAGAGTTCAGGTCCTAGGGAATGAATTACCAGGGAATGGAGAGAGAGCTCGCACCTCCTAAGGCAAATCTTAGGCACTTGCCAAATCCAGGAGGAACGGATTAGGTGAAGGAACCGTAGGAGGCTATAGATAACAGGTAGGCAGACCAGAGGTCGTGACTCTGATACCGGAGGGTTACTCAGAGAAGCCTTCCTTCTGGCGGAACTGAAGGAGACTCAATCCACCTGAGTAGGCTCAGAAAAGGCTCCCATCTGGCAGGGCCGAGAAGAACTTTCCAAGATGAAATATCTGGGCCAGTTGCCTGATACTGACTGACAATGTACAGACCCTAAACCTACAGGAAAATGGAAGAAAAATAATTGGAAATGTGGTAAAGAAATTGTGGTAAAAAAAAGAAACCACCTGAACATCAACTAGTCAATCAGAAAACCTCATATTCGAAGTAGCCAGCTGTAGAAGTCTAACTAAAGACCTCCTCAATGCCAGCCTCACATTTTCTCGCCGAGCTATTTGGTTCAGTAATGTACGAGGAAACACTAAGAAACTAAATAAGTTACATAGATATGACAAAGATGTCATTGTGTGTGCAGCTACTTGAAGGCAAAAGTCATAATGTTTAAATATATATTTGCATGTGTTTTATATTTTCACACAAAACTTCTTTTTGCCTGGTGACGCGTCAGCTTTAATCCCCTTAAGAGCTTGGCTAATATGCAATAGAGAAGTAATTCTAATAGGTTGTGAAATCAACATTTCGAAATTGGTAATTTGATTTTAAAACGATTTATTTAAAAGCCTACAAATATTCTGTTCCTAAAAGTATTCACTCGATATTTGCAGAACCGATATTTGAGAAGTTTTGCCAATTTTTCGATACCATTATTCATATACCTGAACCATAAGCAGCGAATTAAATAATATTAAGAACACGCAAAATCTGTAATAACGTAAAGTACTTCAAAACATTGCATGATAAGTATTCAAAATACCAAATTGGGCATCTACAGAATAACTGTTTACTTTAAACTTAACTGGGGATTATCATTGTTTAATATATATATATATATATATATATATATATATATATATATATATATATATATATATACATATATAATTCTGCTAAGCTTTTAAGTAACCCAAAGAGGCCAGAAGCAAACTTATACGAGTATTATGATAAACAATTTAAGGTGTTTTAGCTTGATTGATAGCTCGTGCTGTTATATATTGGCAGAATTTATAAGGTGTCTACGTAGTTTTATCTTCACTGATATTATAAGGGCTGGCACTCAACGTTTCACACTTTCAAGGGCTGAGCATGAGGAGTATTAAAAATAATTATAATTCAAAATGGCGTAAGAGTTTTTGCTTGTGTTTTAAGTTTTATTGATATCTCAAAAGAAAGGAATAAAGCAATTTCCTTGTAATTTTAAGATGCGTTATAGTTACCACAGAAATATTAAAAGAGGGCGGAAAGGGAAGATTATCCACAGTGAAATAATAAAGAAGAGTTGTAGGTCGTGCTTAAGTATCGTAGTTTGTTTTTATGGAGGTTTATAGACTTAAAATCATAGTTATAGGCAACTCTTCTAGGCAATCACATTTAATAACACAATTGAGAAATTGTTTGTTTCACGTGCATCAGGGCACCTCTTGGGTTCCTCAGCGCTTTCTTCTCTTTGGTGTACAAATAAACAGTGACAACCGACGTTATTTAAAAATGATGTGCACTAATATTTAAATATAAATTTATAAATAATATTAACGCAAGGAAGAATAGAGCTACTTCTATCATTCTGCTTTAAAAAGGGAGGTAATTGAGCTTCACTCCAGCGCATACCACGGAGGAGTGCTGGATGTGGGTGGCAGAAGTCAGCGCCCCGAGTGTAGTGTGACTATTTAATGTTTTGGAGATGCTATCTTTCCATCAGGATAGCTATTCAATTGGCATTGGTAGGCTAAGTGCGACCTGGACCAGACCTCCCAGCAGGGAAAAATCACACTGTGGTACTGAGAATCAAACCTCCCACTTCAGAGGCAGGTGCGCTATCACTATGCTATCTATTGTCACGGTGCGCTATAAAATAACCCAGATTATTCACAATGTTTCCCTTATTTTCCAATGATGACTTACAGTGCTTTAACTCCTTTAAAAGTCTCGCGTAGCTTAGTTAGGACAATAATATGGAAAAAAGAAGATCCATGATTCAAATAGGACTAAGTTATTGTTTCTTTAGTTGAATTTTATATTTCCTAGTTGGAATTAATTTTGTAACAGAATGAGGTCACTCAAGAGCTGAAAAATTAAAATAGGTGTACCCATTTAAATTATAATTTCTAAAACTTTCAAGGTCAGTTTAACATTCTACTACATAAATAAAACAAAATTAAATCTTTACAAAATAAGAAAATTTTAAATTACTGGTATATAAAGTTATTATGTTAATATGAAGGATTAGGCAAATATTTTACTCGTCTGTTTATTAAAAATGTTTAAAATAAGACATTTGATATTTGTACAGATAATGCAATTAGCTCCATGTGCTGTTAATTTTCTCTTTTAAAGCTACGGACACTGCCTTCCTGGATAAGCATATGCACAGAAAGACAGATGAAGGAAGCGAAGCACATATCTCGCCTTTATTTATAGAAAGGCGGTACGCGAGCTCGCCTAAGAAAGAAAACAAATCCGGTTTTCCGACGGACACTATCTATCGGCCCGCATAAACGAGGTAGGTAACGATGGGGCATGCGCAGTTAAAGCGAAGAGCCGTCCAGCAAGGTTAATGTAGACCTTCATCCTGCCACCGTATTAAAACTAAAGTATTTGCGGCCGATCATCCTACATAATGTGGCGCCTTGAACGTGCCAGTCCGCAACTTCTTTTACATCAGCACCTGGCTAGTCTGTATCACGCGGAGAACAAGGCGCAACATATAGCCACACTACTTGCTGCGCAGCATTCGGATTCAGCAATCACACACATTTTCTGTACTTATATTTGATGTGCCTTAGGCATCAGGAAAGAGAACACAGCCTTCTAGCCCTACGTCGGTCGCGCCTTAATTTCGACACGATTGGTTTCGCGGTGTCTAGTAGGAGCCAATAAATTTTTAATTAATGGATAGAGTCAACATGAAAAATTCAATGCCATGGCCGGGATTTGAACCACGGATCTCCTGGTTTCCGTCATCATTTAACTCTTATTATTTTAGTTAATTGATGGAAACTAATCATTTCTCCACACTAGCCGTACATAGACTAAGGTTTTTGAAGGATAGAGTCAACATGAAAAATTCAATGCCATGATGAAGCCTAGGACTCAAGTACTTATGATAGTAAGTCGCAATAAACAATGCATCTCGGATGCGAGAGCCACTAGTGGTTTACCGGGAAAATATGTGAGTCAAATGGAGAATTTAATGTCAGGACGGCACGTTGGCCATGGTAGCTCAATGGGTTAGAGCGACTAGACGTAAACCAGGAGATCCTTGGTTCAAATCCCGGCCACGGCAAGGAATTTTTCATGATGACTCTATCCATCAAAAACCTTAGCCTATAAACGGCTAATGTGGAGAAGTGATTAATTTCCATCAATTAACTAAAATAAAGTTTTAACTACTTTTACTGATTTTTTGGAATGCATCTCCTTACTTTTAAAAAGGTCCATTAAATTATATTTTATTTTCACGTCTAATCTGAATAATATTAATAATAGATTAATACAAACGACAGTGTAGTGTTAATATAGATGCAACAGATGTTAAAGTATAGTATGAAAGAATAAAGCAACTTAATACATCAATTCAGAGCATACAAACAACTTATACATGTTATAACACATGATAGTTATTTATTTTCTCCGTTTTCCTCTCTGTTTTGCTATTTTAAGCTATGCTATTTTTCCAACTCCTAATTTGAAAAGCTCTCAGAGCATTTCGTTCCACTGTGTTCCAAGCAAAATTTCTTTTTGTACTTCCTGTAGGTTATGTGGACTTGTTCTACGTGTAACTCTGGGTTCGTGATACTTTCCCCATTTTGTATTTACATTCCTTCCTAACTAGAATAAGGCACCTCAAATAACAGGTTTGCCTATTTCTTACGTTCCTCTGTGTCAGAATTTTCTTCTCGACTCTCCACTCAGGTAGGAAAAATCAGTATAAAATATTTCTCATTTGTTCATCTAGTTGTCCTCATCGACATCGTCGCTCTATAGTAAACGGACAGCTAATTCCAAGTCATTTGGATTGCTTAGACCATCTATCTTGCGCGTTCATGACATTGTAGGAAGAATGGGCCGGTTAGCTCACGTGGCCTTCAGTGTATGCAGTGGATACTGAAATTCGCAGCACGTGTAACTCCAATTATAACGGCGCTTTCTGGATGCACCGCGACCGACGGACTAGAGAAGAAACGGGATATGCCCCAGAAATCTATAAAATTGAAAACACCCTACTCCCAACTACTAATGATAATAGTTTTCCTCCGTAACATCACCGATCCCGGTGTTAGGAGTTGTTCGGGTTCACCTAGCCCGGAAAGTCTGGACGAGAGGAAACCAGAGTTGAGAGGCCAGTCCAACGCTTGGGTTGAGAGCGAAAGAAGTGGTTGATAGTATGAGGGTAAAATGAATGATAGGAAAGATGAATGATGGAGCAATTGGTGGAATATAGCGGGGGAAACCAGTGGAATCGAAGGAATGCCACCGCAGCGCCGTGTTGTCCACCACAACTCTACTTTGCGGTCGCCTGGGATCGAATTCCTGCCATCTTGGTGAAAGTCGAGCGGTCTAACTACTCTGACACGGCGCGGCCTTCTAATGATAACACTAACATAAATTCTATGTGTCACATTCACATGACTTTCTCTAATATGCTTGTTTTGTATAGCTTCTACAAACGTTGCTATGAAAGCGTATCCTCACTTTTTGCCCATTACAGAGTTCCTTTCCTCCCTATAGTTTTTCAATATCTAGTAAAAAGTAACTTTTCAATTTCCTTTTCCAGTCTATAAAACATTTTATAATCACGACTATGCTTTCCTTGCACTCCTTGAATAACTTTTCTTCTGAATAATTACGTTCATCCTTTTATCACTTATTGACGGTATCTAAAAATAAATAGAGATTTCGAGTACCAACAATATCAATATAAGGAATCTCTCAATTTAAAAGAGAGGTTGTCAATTGCAGTGATATCTCTCAATTTTCATTCGCAGAGCCATAACTTCATTTGTTCGGATGTAAGCGAGCGCTTAAAAACTACAGTTGACTGATTGCATCTGTTTTCTACATATCATTCACTGTTTGAGTTATGAATGTGACTTTAATGCATAACTAGCGGTGTCCGTTATAAATAGTTACAAAATATTCAAGAAAAGCTACATTTTTCTTTTCAAAGCACATACTTATCAATGACAAAACATAATTATTGATATTAAAAATTACATCAGAAATGTTACCACAATTTTGGAACTAGAAATTTCATCAAATAATGGGTAAATAGGGCAACGTAGAATAACAGCATGTATCCTGATTTTAAGGTGACAGTGACTAGCACCAGCAGAAGGTTGGGAATATTATCATAAGATCAGTTACTACTCCTAAAAGCTCAGTAAAATTTGCGCCGTTTCATAAGTTACTTGTTCTTGCAATATGCAAACCGCAAACTAACAGACTGGCTGTATAACTAATACAGTACGTATGCTATAAAACTTGGCCGGCAGGCACACGGCTCTCGTTATCTTAACTGCACTTTCCGGTTTAGTCATAAGACGTGGGTCAGTCTTACTTTTCTTCTAGTCCAATTCACACCTGGATCACATTAGCAGTGTTGAAAAATGCTTAGTTTTTGTTTGCTTGTAATACAGGAATACGGGTTCTGATTACGGAGCAGAAATCCTATTAAATTGTAGAAAGGTTAGAACGGTCTCCTCAAAAATATCTTAGGCAGCTTACACAAGAAACTGACATTCCCAAAGCTTCACTATGGAAAGCGAAAACCTTTAAAAACCCAAACCAGACAAGGTTGCTGTTGTCCAGAAACTGCTACCACGTGATCACCAGAGTTGGATAAATCTCTATAACTGTATTTTGAGTAATATTAATAATGGATCAATTTATTAACTACTCCTATTGTTCAGCGACGGTTTATTTTATATGTTATATATCATCACAAAAGACTGATAATATGTTACAGACAAAGCCTATTTCGTTCATGAATCTCCATTGTATAATCCAAAAATTGAAGCATAGTGCACCATAAATAGATACAGTATAACATGGCCTATTTTTATGGGTGTAACATAAATGCAGGATCATAGATATATAGTATGCTGGAACCATGTTTCGAACAGTTGATTGACACGGAATTTTGGTCTGGATATTTCCAGCAGGACTCTGCAAACGAACATATAGCTGACGAGTTTATTGCTAAATCAGTTGAAGATAAAATCATTAGTAAGTGTTTATAGTCTACACGGTCCCCAGATCTTACTACATTGGGTTTTTATTTATGCAGCAACTTTAAAAATAAAGTACACAATACTATCGTAATAACCGCACATTAGAAGAATGAAAAAGTATCAAAACGCTATTTTGGAAGATGAACTACTGCGTGTGAATGGAAATTTCCTCAGAAGATTCTGTGGATGGGCAACAATTTCATCTTCTCCTGTGGTAAGATATGATTTGCGTTTATTCTGATAATTTAATGTGATATATGTTACCGGGAGATGGACCGTGGGCCTTTTGAGTTAAACAGTATTGATTTTGTTTAGTCCATCTCAAATTTCAAAAATTGCAAATAAAATGAAAGAGTAAGCTTTGATTACACTGATTTATTCATGGATTTCTAACGATAATTACACGCTAATAGTTTTAATTGATGTGCAGTGTAGTGATTTGTTATTTTTAACTGAAACAAGAATTTTTATCCGTAGTTAATTTCTCTCCATCTTAATCAGCCATACGTTCGGGAGCCATATGTAGCAGATTTCTATGTTGGAGATGGGATGCACGTTGGCTGTTTCGAAGACCCAAGTCGGGAAGCCAGATGTAACAGGGTTACTTCGTTGTATTTTGAGTTGTTTCTTGATGATTGTGTTTGATTAAATAATAGTCATGATATATCTCGTTTTCGGGTGTGATTTCAAGGGAAATAAATACATTGTTGGATAAGTTAAATTTCGTAATATATTAACTGTATAAACTGCGTTACATTTGACTCGAAATTTCTTTCCTAGTCAATCATTGCAGGTTACCACAGCATATCGATAAATTCTTACTTCCTTAACAGCTTCCGTTAATTACATAAAATTCCTCATTCTTAGATGTTCTCATCACTATCAAGATTACAGAATATCTCTTTCTGAAGATTATTCATTTTCCTTTACAAAACTTTTATATTCACTGCTACATTTTTTCCATCCTCATGAAATAAGATTACAGAACATATATCTCTCAAGATTATTTATTTTCTTCCCTAACAAACGTTCATCACTTTTTATATTGTCATTACATGGCCCACTAATATTCAGATCAGAAAACAAAACTCATCTTCAATTCTAACAAAAGCTACCGTTACATAACATTTACAAATTTCTGCCGAATGACACATTTTCTCTCTTCAAAAGTCAGCAAAAGGACTAATATCAGTGTATATCTTAGACATTTTCAGAAATGGAATATATCAAATCCAACTACTGTCCGCTGTAATTGATAAATATGTATAACACGTTTTGAAGTTAGCCAGCATAAAATTATTATCATAAAAGTTTGCATTTATGTTACAGAGAAGTGAATTTCATTGTTTACAGTGAACAGGAACTGCGAACGAAAACATCTGGAACACCTCACATGACTATCTTCAAATAAAATATTCTTGCAAAACCATATTCTTCTATCTACTACATTAGTAGAAATGGTTTTATTAGTCATTTTCTTGTAGGTACAACGAGAACAGAATAATACAGTAGACTTGAGCCTAAGGTCTGGTGATTGCTTTAGAATTCCATTCTCTTTGCATGGCCAGGGTGTAAAATTGGGAACCAACACTTACTATTTACGCAAACTATACTCACACTATGCAGAAAAATGGCACTTTTGGATTTAGGGGCTCTCAAAACTGTTTTTCTAGTAAAATACCAACATAAAATTATTGATTGAAACGAAATAGCTTCTGTACTTATACGTACTGCAAGACAAAATAAAACTGTTTGATTTAACAGGTGCTTACACACACACACACACACACACACACACACACACACACACACACACACACACACACACACACACACACACACACACACACCCACAAACACACATACACACACAATACACACACACTTACTAATCTGAACTGTGCGCCTTGTCCATGGGATTTTTTTGCTATCTTAAAATTAGGTGTCTCCACTGCGATCCTTTCTCTGACGGTTAATGCGGCCTTGTTATGTAACTTTTGGCAAGTGCTCTTTACAGCTTCCTTTTTGTCCTCTAGATCTGTCACTTCTTCTGCGGCTCTGTATTCATTTAAAGATATGAAGATACGCGAACATGATGAATATACTTCAAAAGTGACGAGAGCAAAACGATTTGTTTTCCAAGACGCGACTAGCGCTTATTCCACTGTCCTAAATGTGCTGCAAGAGGTTTGTTCCTGAAAAAGAAAATTAGTTTGAAAGAAATGTGTAATTGCATTATGATTACAGATTTCAGATTTATTCTTCAACTTCAAGATGTTTTAAAACTAGGATTGGAACTGACATAGAATTTTTAGCAAATGTAACCTCTGTCTCATATAACCTTGCCTCATTGACATGTATCACTCCGCGTGCAACTACCTTCCCCCTCATCATAATTGTCAAATGCTTTCGCATAGGCCATAGACGGTGCCTTCCCGTCACATTGAAACCTGCAGTAAACGTCATAATAATTGCCGGGAAGATAGATAACATCACACAACTAAGAATATGAAGGTATGCAAAAATTATGAAGTTTATAATGAAACTGAGCAAGTTCAAACTGAATGAATGAGCAATGAAACTGAAAAAAGTTTATAATGAAAGGCCTTCTCCCTTTTCCACTTTTACGTTGTAAAAATGCTTGTCTTGCAGTCTTAAAAGTCGTGTCACGCCATACTTGTGCGTCCTTCATTCACCCAAGTCTCGCCAAAGTAGTATATTTTGCGACTTGTACCTCAGTACAGTCTGATTGTCCTTAAATAACGTCTTCGCCACACAGCAATATCGCCCCTGGAGTGGTAAGTTTTCCTATCATCTCAATTTCATGTCGCGATGTTCCTACACATCTAACACACCAGTAAATTCAGAGAACAGCTGTTCGACTTCTCTCACTGACAAAGACGGATTCTTCTCTGTGAGTACATTAAACACGTGCACCACAATTCTTTTTCCCCGCTTTGTAAAGGTTTTCCCTTGCGATGCTTCAGCGAAAAACTGGCGGTAGACTCTGCCATTACACATATAATAAGTACATGCGCAATAAACGATCAATAAAATAATTTAGCTCTCGCACTCAGCACAACACACCTTCGAATGACGATATATGACTTATCCAGTTCAAAACAAGGTCAGTGATAAAAGTCATATAAACAAATATGTCATCACTACCGCTAAAGCACGTGCTATCGTGCATGTGCTTGAGAGCAAAGGAACTTCCTGTTTAGTTCGTTTAAGAATTAACATGCATTTCAGATAAATCAACTCTTTTGCGTAATATATTTAATTAAAACATTTACGAAAATAGAAATGTAGCAAGTCTCAGTTTTACTATCCAATGTCAAAATTGTTTGAAGCTAGCCTTGAATTGAGGTTGCTTGTAGATTTTATGACATCAAAATCTATATTTATGAATTTTGGCAACTTTTCACCTTGTACTAAACTTTGGAGGCCTCTTCGAAGATTTTTTCCGAATGAAAGACTATATAGACATCTTGTTTCTCGTCAAAAGAATTCTTTTCTTTTTCACAAGCAGAATGCAATTTAAATGTGTCTGAAGGGCAGAAGTAGACACTGACATTCAGTAAAGGTGTTATGTAATGCCATGTAAATCCATTTGAAAAGCATGGACTTGTGTGAAGCCCTATGTTGTTAATTTATCGAAGCAAGTGTCGCCAGGCCACCTCATTCTCCTTCCTTGTTAAGAAAGAAATGGCAGCAGAAATATAATCTTATCTTTTTATTAAGGTGTCTGCCGTCGCGCTCAGCTGTTTACGGTCAAGCCTAGCGATTGTAAAGTTTGTGTTGATGACCGAGGAAACTTGCCACTTTTGGTGCGTGTGTTGTGGTTTATATGCGTGGAAAAATGAAAATGAATGAAGCAATGATGTCCGTCGGCCTCTTTAGCATGCATGCACGCAAGCAACACACGTGCAATTAGCACAGCTGAAAACGGACGCAAGATGGCGCTAGAATGTGAGGCATGTGTCGCCATAACCTTGTTGTTTTGTTGCGCCATTATCTGACAACTGCGGAATGCTTTGCTTTTCCCTTTCCAAGAATTTTAACTGACTGAGCTTCTCTTTTAGGTTTCATCTTTTCTTTCCTACTCGTTATTTTATCTCTATTTTTTTCTTTCTTTTCTTTTCACATGGTTATTCTTTCTATTTACATGTATTACTTGTATTCCTTTTAACTAACTTTCTGTATATCAATTTGCAAATTTTATAAGCAATTTATTTAAAAAATAAATGGAAATATAATTGTAAATATAACTTTAGGAATATAATTTTAATTATTTCAATGCCAATGTTGCATTCTATTTTTTCTCTTATCTATCTTCATGCTTGCATTCTTAAGTTACATACCATCTAATGAGGTTTTCGTTTATCATTTCTTCAGGTAGGCGCTAAGCCTTTCTCAAGACTGCTCTTTTGTTTCTTCGTTTCAATTGTTTTCCACTTTTGTGGAAAACTAGATCAGAGTTTCATGGATACATTCTCTAAACCAGTGATTGGAAATAAATAGTTGTTAACGTCTTATGAAGTACCTACTCTATAGACTGGTTTTTCTTATGAAATTTAAAGGCCTTGGACAATGTTGTTGAAATTTAAGTATTTGTACTTAATGTACTAAAAACTTGAATATGGAGAACCTGTCTAGTCTTCACACAGTTTTGTACTTAAACTATAAAGTCCTGCAGCCCTGTCAGACGATCAATGAAGCTTTAATGATGAGATGAATAAAGAGTTCCACGTTGGCGCCATTTTGGTACGAAAAATTATGGTGGCACAAAGAGTTCCACGTTGACGCAACAGTTTGATGCAAATAAATTTGGACGAGCAGGGTAAAGCAATGAGGTCTCTCTCAGGGTGTGCGTGGATATGTATGCGTAAGGATGGTTCTAATGACACTGGAATGCCCATTTCAAACTGATTTAATGACCGCTTCTTTCAATGATCACATCAGACTCGAAGTTGCCAACCAAGGTTATCAATATTTTACTGTTTAGAGCTACTGTATGTAGACTGCTTATTACTTGATAAAACTTAATTCGTTCTTCACGTATATACGAACCGACATACATCTTCTCCCATCGCTTCTGATCTGCCTTCTACCAAGACAGAGGCAATGACTTCTAATCGGCCGCCAGCCGCGAACTGTCTGTCCTCACTTGGCACAGCTGCGCGTGGGTGTGTAACTTTCACTTCTGGAAGCGCTCTTTTTACACAAATATTCCCTTTGTGACTATTTTGTCCATTGTGATTATTACTCTCAGTCATGCTAATACTAAGGGTCCGAAGAATACCTATTCAAACGGAGTCAAGTGTCATTCATTTAGGATTCTTGCTAAGAAAACCTCTTTCTCCCGTGTCTTTTGTTACACAACTGAACCAACTGCAAGTGCATGCGTTTCATATATATATTGTCACCCGGGCGTTGGAACACCCTGTGGAAGCAGCTGAGAGCGGAAGACAGGGGAGGTCCGTGTTAGCCACGCCTCCCCCTCGTCCGTCTTATAGTGGCGACAGGGATGGCTGGGGAGAAAAAACATGATTGTGCGGTCTGTTTCTCTTTCACCTGCGTTCTGGAAATTACGGGATCCTTCATCTACTGGAACCTTCCTGTGAAAGCCAGAAGGCTGCGATATTCCTATAAAAAGGGGCTGCCGGAGCGAAGTGAAGTCAGTTAGTCAGTTAGTGTGAGTGAGGACAGTTCTTGGTGTAAGAAGGCAGTGTTAGTCAGTGACGTGTTAATGAACGAAAGGATTGTGCAACGGAAGACTGTACGTAACTGTGTATGAGTATCGGAGTTGATGTAATCGCGAGTACAAGTGAAATTGTAACGGACGAACTGGTGAATTGTAATTGTGTGCAGTACGTAATTCTGCGTAATTGGCAAGTGTTAACTATAAGTCGGTGGAAATAAAGAACATTTTTGAGTGGTGAAATTGGACTTTTCATTTCACGGACCCACAAAGTCACAATATGTATATGTATATGTATATATATATATATGTGTGTGTGTGTGTGTGTGTGTGTGTGTGTGTGTGTGTGTGTGTGTAAATTTATCTTTGAAATGAACGACCAGCCTTTCTCCATCCATTATTGTTTACTTTATATAGGTCTACAAACTAATCTTATGAAAGTGTATTTGCCTATCTACTTTACATTAATCAACACAAGAAAAAACTTGCAGAACAGTTTTAATATTCATTTCGTTGCGGTTATAAGACGAACGGAGGAAACCTTCTCGCCATTAACATATTTGAAAGCAAGTTTCCAAGTGCTTTTCTCATGCTGCCCCCCCCCCCAAAAAAAAACCACTTCTGTTTGAGATAAATTGTGTGTTTTATGTTTCTGAGTGGATTGTTTCTGTTTATCCGTTAACGCTTTGTGGTGTTTGCAAAATTACACATATTTCTTCTAAATGAGGAAGGAATGCCTAGGCTACTCCTAAAATTCTAATTAATACATATTTTTCCTGCACGTTAAAATATCTTAAATACCTTTTGTTTAAGAAATTGTTAGAGCTCTGTTAGACAAAATTAAATTAATTTGAAAAATCTTCTATATATTGGGTAGCTTTGGATAGGGGGAATATTGTTGAAAATCTTCGTATCGCATATTTGAAAAATATTGGAGTCAAACTCCTAACAAGTTTCACATTTATTGAAAATTTCATTGTTGAATTATGCTGTTCTCTCTCTCTCTCTCTCTCTCTCTCTCTCTCTCTCTCTCTCTCTCTCTCTCTCTCTCTCTCTCTCTCTCTCTCTCACACACACACACACACAAGAACATGATTATAAGAATTGTATGTTTTATTCAGGGAGTCCCAAATCGTTAATTTGCGGTGCAATCTTGACCCAGAATATTTGACAAATATAATATCTTCTTTATATATAAAGAAAAAGGTCGCATTAGGTGTAGATAATATAGGAAAAGATAATGTTTGGAAGTTATAACTCTTGGACAGATTATACGTGCAGCATGCAGTATCCCATTCATATAAGTCTAGAATCGAAAATAGGTGTTTTTGAAAGGGCTGTAATTCTCCCTGGGACCTATAGCTTTATATACTTGATATTTTTACAGAGGGGTTTAAAAATATAATCACGAGAGGCTTCTGAAAGTTGTAAATTAGCCTAAAACTTCTAAAATGCAGGTAGAGGGACACGTGGCCAGAATGCATGCCATTTGGTGGACACAGACAACTACGAGCTCAAGAATATTAGACTATGAACCACTGGGAGCCCGAAGATACGATGGGGATTGGAAAATATGTAAAACTCAGTTACTCAAAATTACAGCAGTATTTGCTTGCAGCTCAAGTGATGTTATATAACTTTTTAAACCAATTCAAAGTGAATATTTTGAATCTAAACTCAACAATCATTTTGTGAACTAGAAGGTGAAGGATAACAAAATCTATGACAATTTGAGTTTGAAAATTACTTGGATCCATTGCTTTAAGCGTTTTTCCCTTAAACTTAGCGTCATATACATAGTAGGTCATATTGGGCGATGAGTGTATGAAATTGGTGAAAGGAAGCTCAAATGAGTCTAGGATCAATGCAGTTCAAAGCTGCTCGACGTTCGTCTTCTCAAATTACGGGAAAACTTTGCAAATAAACCTTAACACGTAACTTCCGCTAACCAGGAATGAAGTCGGGAAAGTAGGTATTTAGCAAGTTATTTACTATAACAATAATTTAATGGTGATCATCTGGCTTTAATGTCTCTACTTTCTGAATGTGTTCTTTTTATACTCACTTAAAATATTAAATAGAGGCCTTCAGCGCTATTTCATGGACTATATTCAAACCTCCCGGAAAGCCTAGCTAAACTGTGCGGAACTAAGTTATCACAGTTCAATTCGCTCTTGAGTCTTCCTCTTTATTTGTATCTGGCCACTATCTCGAACAAGTTGATCTAGTCTTGAAAATGTAGCCAAGAAGTATGCATTGTCGCGTATGCTTTGGTGAAGTGAAGGAACTTGATTTATTTTAGGGATTTATTTGAAATTTTAATATCATGAGGTTTCTTTATACAATTGAAAGTATTAATTTGTGGAAGTAAATATGTAGAAACCTCATAGCTGAACATTAGATGACAAACGCGTAATTTGCATATTTTCGGAGCATTAACCAAGTAAGAATGCCAAACGCAGAAACTCTAGAGTGAAACCCGGTAGTTAGAAATGGATGATCAGCAGGTCGTTGGACTTAAACCAACATGGTGGATGGAATGTTCCAGAAGCTTTTCTGCTGATAAAAGGGAAATAATCCCTAGGTTCAACGTGAGTTGGTCCCCTCTTTTTGGGCTTGGCCGTGAATACTTATAGGTGTGATTATCGAGGCGCGCGGGAGTCTAAAGTGTACTGTTGCGGCCGGAGGCTACACCAAATCTTCACTTCACCACGCACCGACATCTCCTCGAAGGTAAGCCCGAGGTACTAATGTACAAATAGGTACATTTGTACAATTGTACTAAGGTACAATTAGTACAAGGTACTAATGTAGCTATCAACACCAATCCACCCAAAGTCTCTTCAAGACTTCGGCGGGCCCAAATGACCTTGCAGTCGACGGGCCCTTAAACACCACACACTCACTCACTCTTCAAGACTTCGGGGTTGACTTGTATTGTAGAAAATCATGATGTCATAGAAAACTAGCATTTCGCAGAAAGTTGTGCTATTTCTGTCTATTTATCTGTAACTTGATCTGTAGCCCTTTACCATTTACCTCTACCATCTGCTCCCCTATCCTTTCAGCTACGCTCCCAGTTGCAAAGTAGATTGTAAACCCTTACGGTAAATCACCTTTAAGTATACACAACCCTATCCACAACTTGGAGTCTAAAATCATCCCTGTTCACAATCTATAATGCGACAGGGTGTAATATTTGAAGTTTGTGAATTCAATTGAATTTTAATAGCAAAATATAAACAGAAGATTTTTGTAACATATTAGAATGTGAAATTAACATAGGATATTTATATTTCTATGGTAATTACAGTCTGAAGCATACTACTTAAACTTTATTCAATTCAATTATAGAAACAAAAATTAGCTAAAATATGAATGTAGCTGAGTGCTGGGTGAGGCGGATTTCTACCAATAGTTTGATGTCCTGAAGTTTCTATATTTTGTACCGAAAATAAAATAGGTAATTTTTCATATCCTCTATCTAATCAGATAATTAGTAATTACTATGTTTTAAATCCTGTATACAAAATAAAGTTCCAAACCAAAGTGGTCTGAAGCTATGTGTAGTACATTATTTTATGAAGTACAACAATTTCAAATATCATAAAGAGGAAATATGACCAAATAAAATGATGGATTCAGAGGAATGACTTTACTGATGAATATTGTTAGCAATAATTCAGTAAATACTCAAATTTTACATGGAGTGGTTGGCTTGCAATTATTTTAGGTTCAAATCACATAATCGCATACAAAGAATATGCTTTATCGAGTCACCAAATTATGAGTTTAACTTATAAAGTGTTTTGCTGGGTAAAAAGCAAATGTGTACACATTGTTACACGTACTGTTACATATTATATCCATTTCAGTATTCAATCTTCCCAATGGGTACACCACATTATTCTGCGTACAAGATTACAGTTTTTTGACGTTAATATTTAAATCTGCTACGTACACGTTTTCAAACTGTGTATGTGCCCATTTCGGGGACTTCGAACGTATAAATAATTGATGGTTTTCGCACTGATGTTGTAGGATTTTAATGTAGCCATATTCATTTTGCAATGAAGAACACATTCAGTTTCTCCTCCTGGTAAGACAATTGGAGCCTCAAAACATATATTTGCCGTGAAATGTCGAAATTAAAAGTAAAATGGTCATATTTCGAAGATTCACTGTCAGCTGCTGAATTATTTGATGATTTTAATATGAATGGAAACTGTAAACTGTCCTTATCTAAATTATTGCAGTACCAAATATTCTTGTTCGAAACGAAATTTCTTCAAGTTAAAGCAAAGAATGATCACAACAAAATTTATAACTAGTAATGCTCAGTGACATAGCCTACAAAAGGGAAGGAAACTGATGTAAAGGGATCGACACTACAAATAATAGGATCCATGAGGCAGCTTTGAGTGCTAGCAAGGAGAAATAATAAACACAAGGAAGACCCACAAGGAACCGGAACGAAGTAGAAAATGTCCTACAAATGAAAGAAGGTTTATTCCTTCGCTAATCGATTCCAAACATTTACATTTAATATTTCTGGTTCCGCATGGCAAAGAGCTTTCCATACTTTCAGCTACTTTAGTTGCGCAAGAGATGTCATCGTGGACACAAATGTGAAGGCCAGACCAAAAGTAAAATGAAGACATTTATAATGCCATGTGCTCGATGAGCTTTCTCATGTTTTATGCCAGCTGAGAGATAAACTCTAAACTTGATGATACCTGGCTAGTATAACGTTTTCACAGGCGTCATTCTTTACTCAAGAGACCTAGCTCCCGCGTCCAACAAACAGGTCTTAATATTCAAGTTGTCAACATGCGGTAGGAACACTTTCCAGAAATGTCACATTCACAGTTCCCTGTCACGATCAGCAATCAATGGGTGTGCAAGTGAAATAACTGCCACTCCTTAAAAATCTCACGTGTTATACTCAAGTGACCTTCTCTATTCTGCTACAAACCATTCCTGCAAATGCTTATTATTTTGTCAACCTATTCACATAAAGTCTTATAGAGGGGAATAAGGGAATACACAAGGCTTAGGGGAATACTCAACTCTTTTAAGAGGTGGTCACTATATAATGGATTTGAAAGTTCCTCTTTACATAGCCCAGGAAGCGTTGCACTGTTTCTAAAATTACTGTTACGACATTTATTCTTCAAACCACTTTATATTAATTGAGACAAATCTTTGCAAAACTGTTCATATTGTTAATTTTCATGTAAGTGAAAATCAATCTGTTCTGTAACGTAGCATAGTGGGCAGTGTTTCCCGAACTCTTCTACCTCAAGGAACCCCTTATCATCTAACAACTTGTTCGCGGACCCCCATAGTTTAGCAACTCAATTTGTATGAACAAGTCGACTTTTGGTTGAATTTTATAACTGGAATTTAAATATTTCCTATATGTGTAATTTAAGATATTTTCATGTATATATAGTATTAAATTTACTTACTAAAATTAAAAAATTAAAGTTAAATTAAATAAAATAAACTTATGTATAAAATGTATTTTAAATAAAAATATATTTTAACTGTATTCATTAATTTTTTCACTTTAAGTAAATTTTAAACAGGTTTGCCTAAATAGGTTATTATTTAACTTTAGCCTTACATCAGTAAAAATTTGAAATACCACACTCTATGGATTACGCAAGGATTAATAACATTAGGCACAACAGGTTATAAAAATGAATTTATTTTCCATATAAAGAAACAATTTTTATACATATAAAAAGTTATTCATAATGTTCTGAATGCAAATTTTGACATTTCAACAAAGTTAGTACTGGGTTACTTAAAAATCAGTTTGTGTGGGAAAGGCTTGACATTTTGTTCATTGGAATGTATTAATATGAGCAATGCAACATTTTTTGATTGAGTAAGTTCAGTTAAGCTGGGATTAATGTTGGTGATGTTTACTCTTAAGTCAGTTTCTACATTGGTAAGTCTTTCTCTTCAATGTCTTGACGTTGCACGACACTAAAATTGTTTTCTCGCACAGATAGGTGTTTGGGAAGAACACAATATACTTAAGTACTTTGGTAGCAAGTTCATTAAATTCACTCTGCGCCAGAAACAAAAATTTTGCAAGTTCATTTTCCTGATATACAACCTTCCATCCTTTGCTGTTAAATAACTCTATTATTTGGTCCTGTTCTTTTCCCGAAAGGTTTTGAATGCTGATTATGTCTTTTTTTCTGGAAAGGATACTTAATCCACTCATTCTGATCATCTACAGGTGCTGGAAAGTGCTTCCTAAAAGTTTTTGATCGACCATTCAGGTATTCTATTATATTCTTCAATATTTTACGCAAGGTTTCTTCTGATGAAGTCAGAAATTGTTCCAAAATACGAAAGGAGCCTAAGAATTTCTTTTCTACACAACCTTTCCACACTTGAAGTTTTCCTATCATTGCTTCAATTTTCTCATGAACCGTGAAAACATCTGGTTTTGGTCCTTGCAATTTTCGGTTTATTTCTAGTGAGAAATAGATTTTATTTTATTTTTTTATTTTATTTTATATTTTATTTTATATTTTATTTCTAGTGAGAAGATACTAGTTAGATATGCTACTTTGCGCAACCATTCAAAGTCATACAGTCGTTCACGGAGAGGAAATTTTTCGTGTTTGCTGTCTTCAAAAAGTAGCTTCACTTCATCACATAATTCAAAAAATAGCGAAAGAACATTTCCATGAGAAAGCCAGTGAACATCTGTGCGCAAGAACAATTGTTTATGTTCGCTTCCCATTTCTTCACATAGTTTCTTGAATATCAGTGGGTTAAGAGGACGGACTTTAATTTTACAATTTTAACCAACTCTTTTAATGTTTCCTTTAAATCTGGCAGAATTATTTTTACAGCCAATGTCTCTCTATGTATCGAGCAATGAGTCCACTTAATCTCAGGGTTGACAGCTTGAAGCCGAGTTTTCTGTCCAGTGTTGTCTGCGGCTCCGTCGGTACTTATGCGTACACAAACTTTCCACTCAACACCTTGTTCTTAAATATAACCCACTACGTGTCTTAAAGACTTCCTCAGCAGTTTCATGCAAGACTTCCCTACAAAACAACAGGTATTCAACAAGCTCTTTCTCGTGTTCTTAACATATAAAGGGTAACAAATGAGACATGTCAGTGAAATCAGTGCTTTCGTCAAGTTGTAAAGCGTACATTGTTATTGACTCTAACCTCATAATTAGCCGGTCCAGGACATTTTGAGACATATCAACAATTCTACGTTTAACTGAATCATTTCATAGTGGGACTGTGTTTAGATCTTTGGCATCTGAGTCACCAATCATTAAACTACACATCTTTTTAGCTGCTGGCAATATTAATTCATCTGCAATGTTATAAGGCTTGTCGCTTATAGCAATGAGTAATGCTACTTCATAGGAAATTATTGTCGCTTTTTCACTACTGGTTCCAGTAGAAACTTTTTCTATTCTAGATTTACTCATTTTCACCTCTTTACTTTTTATCTCTTTATTTTTCATCTCTGAATGTCTTTGCAGCTTAGCAGGCTTCATTGCGTCATTGGACAGTACATCATAACATAAAACGCATTGAGATTTTAGTTTATCTTCAGTTCCAGCTCGAAGAAATACGAAACTTAAATAGTCTTTGCTGTATTTTCGCCGTTTTACTTTGCGCAGATCGGCAGAAGAGCAACTAGTTGAACTAGTAGGCTCACTATTACAACTTGCCTCTTGATCGCCAGTTATTGTAGGCTTACGTTTAATTGATCCAGTCTGTAACCAACTATTCATGTTGAACGACGCGAATAAATTCTCACGATTCACAATTACAAACTCTCAGGACAATCAAACACTACCATCACTGGCTTCAAGGCAGCGAGAACGACTGTTTTGTTGTTGTGCGTGCCTACGTGTAGCCGGTGCAAGTGACAGCGCTGAATGAGACCTGCGGGCTCGGGCTTGGCTGACGTCTCCCGCACCGCAGCTAACCGCTCACGCTCAGTACGGTTGCATTGCTACTATTATAACGCTGCGCTACACGCTCCCAACTGTTACGTTCATTGCACCTCTCAGCTGCGTTACATCATTATGGCATAGCTGCATAAAAATGTTAAGTAAAACGTATGTAGTTTGGCTCCGAGCGAATAAGTGACTCAGTAAATACAATTCTACGTTTTCTATAGTTTATTATAACTTGACTTAAGGAACCCCTCGCGGACCCCAGGGGTCCGCGGACCACACTTTGAGAAACACTGTGCTAGATCGTTGTACCTTGGTTCCCTGCCAAGTAATGCACCCGGGTTTAATCCCACCTTTGGGGAAGCGACTTTTAAGTCCCGAGTATGGGACTAGTGCCCACACATCGTAAGAAAATTGAGGACCTACGATAGGTAGCGAATCCTGGTCTAGAAAGCTAAATTTCCTACTGGCGGTGCGTGCTACTGACCATATCTCCTGCCCGTATCGGTTGGATGATTATCCCCACCTCTGTCTTGCGTATGTGGACGTGAGGCCGCCAGTCGGTTTGGCCAGCTCTGGCCCGCTTACGCCATGGATTACGATTTGAGAGGGAATCTATGAATACAGTATACCGGTGAGCTCTTAAAATTCGTTCTCTTTACATACTGAAGCGATAAAAAAGCAAATAATAACTTTCTACTTTACAAACGTATAGATAATTATTTGAAAATTCAAATAAATTGAAGGAACACATTGAAATTAATTACGGTATCTGCGTCATTAGATTCATCTTTTACGTTGAATAAGATTTTATCTTGTGTTTACGTAAAACACATCATCCACTATGAAAAGGACATTCCCAGAAAATTCAAATTTTCATTTATTAAAAAAGGAATTTCCAAATGAAAATTATTTATGCTGTTTTTGTGAAATTTTAGTGAAATTTTCCATACAAAGTATACCTTAGGTACCCTAAAAATTGTGTTACATCCTTGAGAGGTACTGAATTAAATGGTATTTTACCAACATTTAGTTTTTTATTTATACTGTACACAGGTAGACGCACATATACACATAAGGTATCCATACAAATAGAGGTCTCTTTGGGATTCCCAAAGCTATTATTTGTGGTGAAACCTCTGTATCAAATGTTCGATTGGAATGCAATACTTCCTCTAAACACTGTGTAATTAGGGAGTAAAGAAAGTAAAAACGTATTTCCGATTGAAGCGAAAATTACACTGGGTAACAATGGAAATGTTTCGGGCTTAAAAATAGTATTTCCATCTACTGAATTCAAAAAGCACTATAAAATGATAGATTAGCTCTTGTTTTGAAGATAAAGTGACATTTCAATTTTTAGAGTGAAGATTTCAAATTTGGGGGAATTTTTTGTGAGTTGGCACACCTGTCAAGTAAAAAAACACAATCAGAGAGAAATATTGGAAATTAAGTGATGGAAAAGTTAAGGAAGGCATTTTTGTCGGACCACAAATAAAGGAACTTGCAAAGGATCCTGCATTTGACCAAATTTTGGAGGGGAAAGAAAAGGAAGCTTGGGAAGCCTTCAAGGATGTTCTTCATGGACTTTTAGGCAACAAAAGAGATGACAACTACAAGTATTTGGTGACAGTACTCCTGCAAAAATACCGTAAGCTTGGATACAACATGTCCCTTAAGATCCATTTTCTGCACTCCCACCTAGACTTTTTCCTTCCTAGTTGTGAAGCTGTCAGTGACGAACATGGGGAGAAATTCCATCAGGAAATTTCTGTTATGGAACAAAGATATCAGGGCCGTTGGAGTGGAGCAATGCTTGCGGATTACTGCTGGTCTTTGTACAGGGATTCTGTGGAACTCCATCAGACACGACTATCTGTGAAGTATTTTTACAGCAATTTAGAACTCTTACCATGTAATAACCAGTTAAAAAAATGAAATGCACTTTCATTGTTGTTAGCATGCATGTAATTAAAATGTATCCTTTTCTCTCAATCCGTTAATATGTAATACTTCTACCTTGTGTATACCATAGAAAGTAGAGCTAATAAAAAGTTTTCATTTTCATATTTGTTTTTCTCAACCAAAAATTAGTAGGAATTGCTTCATGAAGTGATCGAGACATTCAAAAATTATTTTTTGTTGCCCAGTGTTATTTGAACAACTCAGGAGCACTAGTTCATGAATCTATCATTTCTTTGCTTATTATGTTAATATTTTTAAGCCTTCGTGCCTGTTGCTTTTACAGATATTGATAACATGCTACTAATAGTACTTAAGCATCATATTTATAATGAGACCTGCGTACTTGTTTGAAGTGTTCTTGGCCTAACTAAGCCTTTCACTACCACACGTAAGAACTGACTTGGAATGGGAGAGGGCAACATTCTGTTTTAAAGTCAGATATTAATTAAATATTATTTATATTATATTGCAATTACTAAATTAAAATGTATTTAATAGGAGCATAAAGTTCTTTCAATCGATTAAAATTACATTTATTCCAAATAGTTTAAACTTTTCATACGGCACCGCAGGCGATGACACTGATGATACATGAGATGAAGTAGGAGCACCGGTGGAAGAAGATGGCGGGGGAAACCGGAGGTACCGGAGAAAACCCGCCCCAGCGCCGTGTTGTCCATCACAAATCTCACTTTGCGGTCGCCTGGGATCGAACCCGGGCCGCCTTGGTGAGAGCCAAGCGGTATAACCACTGAGCCACGGCGTGGCCGAAAATTAGGTCAGCCCGCCTCTGTAGCGTATGTGGTAGCATGTCTGCCTCACCTTCAAGAAATCTCGAGTTCGATTCTCGGTCAGGGTGAGTTATTTGGATAAGGTATTTTTCCGAGGTAACCCTTATTCTTAGAAATTAATGTTGGTCACCTCGAAGATCTAAGGACCCTGGGCTCATTTAAGTATAATTTAATTCATCGTCCGATATAACCTAACCGGTTAAAGGACTTTAAATGAACAAGTCTGTTGTTTGAAAATTACATTGCTGTTTTCCAGCAATAGTGTTGCATGGCAGTTCATTCCTATGCACCAGGATGGCCGAGTTAATTAACACGTGGATTAAGAGAAATCCCGCCAGAACAGTTCTCCCTGATTCAGCTATCGCTAACTTTTTCTGAGACTGATAAACGGCGGAGAAGGGCCCTAAACATATGGCTGGAAGACTATCTGCACAATTTTAATTTCTCCATTGTAATTTCATATTTGACGAGCCACCGTCTCTGGTGTCACACTCTAAAAGCGGCAGTGGATATTTCTGCTTTAAACTCGTCCACCTCGGCGTTACGTTCGTACTTTCTGCTGGATGACAGTGACGTTTTGGGAATTGCAAGTAATTTTAGTCCATGACAACATAAAAAAATATAAAAGCATTTGCGAAAAATTCGAAAAATGGATGCAACCGATTTCTGTGAGTCGATTCCTCACAACATACAAATGTAATTGTATTTTGCTTCATTTATTTGAAAATATTATATTACAGCTTAAATATAGATTCCTCTGATAGGTTATGTGTCAATATAAGAACATTTCATTATCTGTATAGCCAGATAGTAACTGAATCTTATGGTTCCGTCATCCTTGCCTACTTCAGCATGTTAATTCTGCATTCGAAAATAAATTAAACCTTTACAAGTCCATTTGTGTTATTTGAATGTTTTCTCTTTGTCGTTATATTAATGAGTTATTTAATTTCAGAAGAATTTCATTAAAACTGTTTGGTGTGGGCGATGACCCTGGCAGAAGGTGCTCTGCCCTCCCTATGTTGACGCCAATGCTGTTACATACTCTACGCCCCCCACTTCCGCAAAAATCTGGTTTTATTTGAAACGGCACGCTCATGTTACTCTTCTTATTTAAGTACGCAAATAAGCCATTTAACTCTGCTGAATGCGGCCTGGTTAATTACAGGAAAACAAAAGGGGCACGTATTGCGCACCTTTCACAACGAACTATTTAATAATGGTCCTGCTGTTTAGGAAACATTGTATCTAATTTTTCCCCTTAATCTTTTCAATGTAATACTTTTCCTTATTAATAGTTTTTATAATCAAGGATGTAGAGTAGATTGTTCATGTCGGAAGTTGTTCAATCGAAGCATATCATGCCCACGCACCGCCGAAACTCCCGCCGACACTTCTATCCTGAAAGAGACCACCAGAGAGAGATGATGTGAAATGATAACGGAGATGAAAGCTATAGATGGGAAATTTGGGATGTAATTAATCTACCCACCATTTGCTTGGCAACCCGCGAAAAATTACCATGGGACAGGTAGGTCAGCCACGGTAATCGAACCCGATCCTCTCGTATGCGGACCATAGACGAAACCACCTGAGCCATCCCGTACGGATAAAAATTAATATTCTTTGCATTCATTCCCATTTATTATGTGTTTCAAATGGGAAGGTGTTTGTCCTTGAGCGCTACTAGGTGAACAACCAATGGGAGTACTGTGGTGTTCTCTTATTGCATTCCCGCTAAGTGGTGTGCGAGGAGCTCCAACCTATTCAGTCTGTATGAAATACTATTCGCGCTAAGACAAAAATTCAGATTTCGCCAAAACTGATCAACGTGAAAGGTATCTAACATAACCATGAAAACCACATAGTTTTAGCTCAAATAGTTTTTCTAATACAAATAAATAAAACACTATTACCTGTATTATAACAATAAATCGTTACGTAAGCACTGTATGGATATCATTATTGTTTGGCATGTATGCGTGTACGTATATTTGTAATTACTCAGAACTGAAACGTAAATGTTTGACATGACGTGATAAAAGAATTACTTTGAATTAGCCAATTCGAGCGAGAGGAAACAATAAATTTCCTGCTGTCCTGACAGAACGTGACTGGTCACATTATATCTTTGTTTATGAATGGTTCTTAATCTATATTCACTCTAGAGAATTTAAAGTGGTTGGTGTGTATGTATATACATATACCTTTCATTACTCAGAACTGAAATTTAAACTACTGACATGACGGATAAAAGAATTACTGTGAATAAATCAAGGTGTTAAATTCGAGAAAGAACAAACACTTCATTTCCTGTTAGCCTGTGGAATATTGTATGCTTATGTTTATGAATGAAAGCTGGATAAGAAGTGTTTATTTACTCTGGAGAGTTCAGATCAACATCATTCAGTTGTTCTTTACACAACAGTAAAGTTAAATAGTGCAATGGCTTCTTGCGGTGAATTTAGTGGCGAGTCATAAAGGCAATTATTGCGAAGTCAGGCTCGAAGTATTATTTTTAAGGTGTATACGTTCTTCAAATAATTGCCCAATAAGGAATATAGAAATCAGCTTGATTTCAAAAAACGGCTTACTGCTGATGCGTGTGGTGTAGGTAAAACAAGTGTGTCCCGCATTTGGATTAGAAAAGCAGGTAATTCATAAACTATAATTATAGTTATAGTATTTAAAATATATATAATTTGTGAAAATGTTTTTTCCAATTTTGATTTTGGCAACTGCATCATTGTAAAAGTTTGTAAAATATAATTCGCTTACCCTTACATCTAGCGCCAAGCGGACCTGCATGTTGTATGAGTGTGCGAGAGAGAAGGAAATATAAAAAAGTGGGGTAACAAGCTGGCAACGCTGAGTGTGATACGGCATCTGATTACCTGGATTCCAGAACCCTTCACGAATAATAGTATCACTTTTGTATATCAGTTTTGCTGCATATTAATACGAATTCTGAGAGAACATAAGATTGTTAATAAAATTTCCTATGTTTCAGAACCACATTCTCCTTTGTTTTCCTAGACTTTCGAGAGTATTTTAGATTACATAATTTTTCTAGTGTTTAATGTCCAGTCTTATTGCATACGGCACCTTCATTGCGTTCCTTTGTTCATATTATGTACATGTATTATTTAATCTTACTCCCATATGCTCAGTTTTAACATTTATTATTACCATTTTTCTCTTTTCATTGCACAGTTATCACTCCTTTATTAAGTTAATTACATTTAATGAAAATTCCATTAAAATTATATTTAATTAAATTGGAGCTAGTTTTAACCTCCAATCCCTGTACCAATAAGTAAAATTATTTGTTTTAACTATTCCGATATTAGATGTTGTTACGCAAATGTATTTGGTCATCGGTGTTATGAAAGCAATGTCTTGAAGTGATGGTCTGGAATTCCAAAAGTGTGTGAGCGACCACCGCAGTTGCCTACAAATCCGGTCCAGAGCCACATACAGTAGCTGGTTTTCTGTCGGTGCCGTTTGTTTTATCTGCTGGCGGGGTCAAGCGACCGACTCTCGGGGTGGTCTCTCCCGAACTTATGCCTGGCCTTCTTTACGTTCAAAGTCTAGTTTCTCTGCTCTCCGGAGTATTTCATCTCCAACTTTTGCCATCTAAGCGATATTAAACAAGTCTTTACTGGCCTTCCAAACTAACTTTCAGTTGGTTCTAAGCCCTAGCTTCCAACACAGATTTGGTTTACAGCTTTCGGAATTATGTAACCTAGGAATAAAAACTTAAATTTAGTCCCATAAGAAACATATTACAAATTCAATGATTCTTCTTACTTTTGGTACACTTTATCCAGTGGTTTTAGTGCTCAGCTTTCTTTAACTCGGTTGTAAGGAGGAAATTACAAATTCTCCAGACTGTGTTTTTAAATTTCCAAGTCAAACTACACCACGTTTAGGCTGATAAGCGTTCTGAAAGTTTGGCCGTGTAGCTGCTTCTGTTTCGTCATGCGTTGCTTTGGTTCTTTGAGGTCCGGTTGCATAAAAATCACTAACTGCAGTTCATTTATAATCGGAGATCGAAATTGAACAACCCGCGTGGGTTGTAAAATGCTTATCTTAGATGAGATGAACGTCGTTTAGTACTGATCCGAGATCACAAAAACAAATGTGGCAACATCGCCAAACATGTTGCAACTTCGTGTTGTATCGAAAGGATTCGATGATTATTGGAATTACTCGACTTTTTTTAATTCAAGTACATGGAGTAGCCAATCTAGACATAACAAAAACTAAATAAATCTTTCACATTTTGGTCATTTCTCCTAGAAATAATGTTATTTTAAATATACAGTATAATAATTTACTCCATATTTAAACAGCATTTAACAAAATTTAATCATTTGGCTAACTTTATCTCCATATCGCCTAATGTAGATATTTTTCATTTTCGTATGTTTACAATACTGAGAGTTGGAAAACATAAACAAAAAATGGAAGTTCAGGCAAAAGATAAGATGCGTTCAGAAAACTATAAATCTCGCATAGCCCTTCCTATTTCAGCCTCTTCCACAGCCATCCTGATGAAATGAGGTGTTAAAGCTGCAATCTCTCTTGTAACTTTATGTATTGTTCTACACACAGTTCGTTTATTTATATTAAACATATCCCCAATCACCATCTGGAAGCTTCCAGTTACATAGAACCGTAATTTGAGAAGGATCATAAATATTGGATTGAGTGCATAATTCATCAGGGTTTGTGTTTTTAATTGTGCATGTAGGCTATGCTACAGTACTTTGATTACATGCTTTGATAGTCAGAATCTAATTTTGAATTTTCTATCATATAGTTCTGAGATGAGATGTCCTGTATATTGGAAAACATGAGGAGACCTTTCATATTAAAAATTCTAACCATCACAGATATCAGAGTAATCTGAATTCTGTAAATAATAAAACTCTATAGGTTATGAACACAAACAATGCATCTTTAACATACATTTGTGAAATAAAGAGGCTAATTATTTAGGCAAGTAACGACAAAAATTCTTTATTTACTATTTATTTAAACCTGCACTACTTACTTCCTCACGGCCGCGCCGTGGTTCAGTGGTTAGACCGCTAGGCTCTCACCAAGGCGTACCGGGTACGATCCCAGGCGACCGCAAAGTGAGATTTGTGGTGGAAAACACGGCGCTGGGGCGGGTTTTCTCTGGCATCTCCGGTTTTCCCCGCCATCTCATTCCACCGGTGCTCAATCTTCATCTCATGTATCATCAGTGTCATCGCCTGCGGTGCCGTATGTAGTAAAAGCGGGCGTTAAACACTACACATTTCAATATTTCTTCACATAAACTATTGTGTAAATTCTGAAGTTCTGCTGATCTAAGTTCAATCAAGTTAACCGGAGAAAATTCAGCAGTTAGATCTGATCTTATACCAATGTTTATACAACCAATATTCTAAGTTCAGCTTGAACTTAGATTATCTTCTATGCAACTGCGCCTGACTGTTCTTGCGGTCTGCTGAAGTTATATCTCATAATCGAAAATTACGTTTATATTATTATTATTATTATTATTATTATTATTATTATTATTATTATTATTATTATTATTATTATTATTATTATTATTATTATTATTATTATTATTATTATTATTATTATTATTATTATTATTATTATTATTATTATTATTATTATTATTATTATTATTATTATTATTATTATTATTATTATTATTATTATTATTATTATTATTATTATTATTATTATTATTATTATTATTATTATTATTATTATTATTATTATTATTATTATTATTATTATTATTATTATTATTATTATTATTATTATTATTATTATTATTATTATTATTATTATTATTATTATTATTATTATTATTATTATTATTATTATTATTATTATTATTATTATTATTATTGTTATTATTATTGTTATTATTATTGTTATTATTATTCTTATTATTATTGTTATTATTATTCTTATTCTTATTGTTATTATTATTGTTATTCTTATTGTTATTCTTATTGTTATTATTATTGTTATTATTATTATTATTATTATTATTATTATTATTATTATTATTATTATTATTATTATTATTATTATTATTATTATTATTATTATTATTATTATTATTATTATTATTATTATTATTATTATTATTATTATTATTATTATTATTATTATTATTATTATTATTATTATTATTATTATTATTATTATTATTATTATTATTATTATTATTATTATTATTATTATTATTATTATTATTATTATTATTATTATTATTATTATTATTATTATTATTATTATTATTATTATTATTATTATTATTATTATTATTATTATTATTATTATTATTATTATTATTATTATTATTATTATTATTATTATTATTATTATTATTATTATTATTATTATTATTATTATTATTATTCTTATTATTATTATTATTATTATTATTATTATTATTATTCTTATTATTATTATTATTATTATTATTATTATTATTATTATTATTATTATTATTATTATTATTATTATTATTATTATTATTATTATTATTATTATTATTATTATTATTATTATTATTATTATTATTATTATTATTATTATTATTATTATTATTATTATTATTATTATTATTTATAGAGTTTATGAGTAAATCGTAAACCTTAAGCAGAAAGCCGTTTTTTTTTCTTTTCTTGATTGAAAAAGGAATTATTATTTTGTAAGTTCATGTGGTTTGGTAGGTCTTTCGACAGGCTACTAGAATGCACCTGTATCTATAACGTATATTGTACGTATGTATATGTTTCTGTTCGCCTGTCTGCAAATAACATAAATAAAAAACAAAATGTTGGTTAAACACCAAGTTTGGTGTTGCGACCCAAGATTTCAAGAAATCCCTGCATCCCACCCCATAAATGGGATAATTTTAGTTATTTTTTATTTTATTTCTGATAATTCTGAATACATTAAATTTGTTTAAGGTTTTCTGTTGAGAAAGAGAATGTACAGTTTAATTTTCTGAGAAAAGACTGCGAAGTCCTTTGCATTCTAAAGTTTTTTTATATAAAATTTAGCTCCTAAATATCTTATTCTAAAATATAAGTCTATTTTAGTCTCACACAATTTATGATAAATAAATTTTCAGTTGAATTAAGCATTTTGTAGACATCTGTGTTATTGATTTAAATTTGCAAATACTTAATGGTCCAAACGCTATTAATTTCTTCTTCTCTTTTTGAGCAAAGAGAAGATAGCTTTGAAATCATCACATAGCTTATAACGTTAACCTAAGGCGCAATAACCTCTACTGGGCCAAGGTCTGCCAACCCGACTGTCGGCCTCACGCCCATATACGCAAGGAAGAGGTGGGCGATCATCCAACGAGTACGAGGAGAAGATGTGGTTAGCATTTCGGCGCCCCCAGCGGGAAAGTTGGCTTTCTAGACCAGGGTTCGCTACCTATCGTAGCTCCTCAATTTCCTCACGATGCTGAGTGGGCATCGGCTCTATACCCGGGACTCAAAATGCTCACCCCGAAGAGTGGGATCCATCCCTGGTGTCTTCCGTGTTAGGGAACCAAAGCACGACGCCTTAGCTCATTGCGCCACGGCGCAGGACATCACAAAACTTATACTTGTTTCAATCTGTCTGTCGCTTTAGCTCAGTGTATCCTTCCTATGTGCATTACGAATACCCCTAAAGCTGATCTTGATTAACAAAAACTATTTAGAAGAATAAGCGTATGGAAAATAGTTTATAGGCCAAGTACATGTGATAGTTGGGTACTGCTCAGTTTTCTTGCTTGGATCATGGAAAGAGAACGGAATTAAAAGTGACAGTTTTTTTAAGGATCACTTACATAGTGGGATGACTCAGGCGAGTCATTCGGGAGGAACGCGTTCGATTCCCGTTGCCAACTAGCTTGACTTTTTTTTTTTTTTTTTTTTTTTTTTTTTTTTTTGGAAATGTTCCTATGTCAAGAGGTGAATGCTGGATAGGTTATTAGAACCACCATTTCACCACCTCCATTGTCATTTCATATCTCTCATCTAATGGATTCTTTCAGGGTAGAAGTGTTTGCGGGAGCCCCGGGGTGCATGGCGAGAAGTGTGAAAACTCTCCTCCGGCGGTACGGACTGCGGTCTCCTAACTGGCCTAGCGGAGCGATTCAGGAACGCGGCTGCAGGGATGCCGGTTGTGCAAGTCTGCCACGAATCTTCCTTGCTCGGGGGTTGGGGTTCAGCCTCCGGTATCTGAACCGGCCTCGTGACTATTTCAGACCATGGAGGTGGGATGACGATTGTCTTGGACCACCGGGGAGTTTCTATCTGGTAAAGTGTAGGGACTCCACCCTCTCTACTGTAGCGACTTCTTGGGGTCAGCCACCTTCTGTCTCCTCTCTCCTCATCCTCCCTCCTTGGGGGTGCCCCTCTTGGGGTATAGGTATAAAAGCCCAGTCTGTCCTAGGTGCCGAATCCCTTCCGAACAATCCAATCCAATCATTTAGGCTTACAATAGGTAACTCTCCTTGTACTAATAAAACTATTCTGCAAGTCTAATGCCAGTGAAAAAGAGGCAGGATGAATCTGCTGAAAAGGGTGCTAGCCCATTGCTGAAGAAAGGGAATAAATTGATTCACCAACGGCAGGTCAGGTAGTTTGAAAATTCGTTTCAAATTTTAGAATCGATTTTTGTGTCTTTGGCATTTTACTATTTGGTATTTAGTTTTCTAATTGCGCACGCTTATTTGATTTGTCATTTTATTTAATTTTTTGTCATTTATAGTAGACTTTATTATGGATTTCACCAAAATTTAGCCTTTTAGGGAAAATTTGCAGGTAGCTAGAAAAGTCAACAAAGACAGCCGTTTTTATGCCTTTAGGGGCTTTTAACGTTCTTTTCTTAGCTAAATTATAACCTCTGGTTAAGGGGAATAGCTTCTGTATACCATTCAGCGTTTTCATTATTGTCATATCGTTTTTACTGTACTTGTGTATTGTGCA
This sequence comes from Mantis religiosa, assembly GCA_030765055.1. Classification (NCBI taxonomy): domain Eukaryota; kingdom Metazoa; phylum Arthropoda; class Insecta; order Mantodea; family Mantidae; genus Mantis; species Mantis religiosa. The sequence goes on along the minus strand of CM060951.1, from coordinate 68,990,625 downwards.
AGTTTATTTTATCTGCAATTATATTTCTGATTTCCTTTTTGTTATTTATAGCTGCAATATATTACTTTTACCGTGACAGTTTATTGAATGGCGCTGAATTTAAATATATTTTAAAATTTTAGATTCATTGTTTTTCTGCTTTGGCATTTTACTAGCTGTTAATTTATAGTTTTTCATTGCTTCTTTCCTAATTTTGTATGCTTCTTTGTTAAACCACTTTATTCTTATTTATAGTTTCATTTATCTCCAGATATTGCCATGATTTAGTTTTTAATGAGCGCTGATGACCCTATTATGTGTTACAAATGGGAAAAGTTCTTCCCTGTAGCCAATCAGATGCGTTAGAACCTTCATCGTTGCCACCTCGTTATCCCCACTCTTTTTATATTTCCCTCTCTCTCGCACACTTGCGAGTGTTTGTGGCGCGAATTTTCAAAAGTTTTATAATAATGCAGTTGTTGAAATCAAAATTACAACATGAATATTCGTATATAATGTAAATGTTTTAAATATTTAAAGTTAATTTTTATTTTTCTAATCCAATACCAGCGGTGCAACCCTATAGTTGTGAATGTTACTTACGTTAAGAGATAATTCGTCACTGTCATTGTCTTCAACGTCTGAGTATTGCAAATTTATGATGATAGGTACCAAAATCTCGTTAAGTGATATTTCTTTTCAAAAGTCGTCTTCCTGTAGTTTATCTGATGTCTCACGCAGTTTCCCCAGTCCTGTTGTGTTCCTTGTTAGTTTCTTGGTGTTTAAGTCGTTCAACGTCAGTCAGGTTAAAAATATTATTTCTGGTTCCAACATAATTTGAGCCCACATTAATTCTATTGGATTGTTCTAGCAGTAGTAAGGGAGGAAATATGGATCGTGTCTCACTGAGCCAGCTGATACACCTTTTCATGGAAGAGTAACTGAATAATGCTTCTTTGAACTCTTTTGAGTAAATAGAGATTACGAAGCATTCATAAACAAAGATATAATGCGACCAGACACTTTCTGGCAGACTAGTAAGAGGTGTATCGTTTCCTCTCATCGAATTTAACAAACACCTTGGCTTATTGAAAGAATATATTTCTTTTACCACGTCATGTCAAATGTTTACGCTTCAAATATACGTTCACGCATACATGCCAATCAATAATGGTATTCATTACAGTGCTTACGTCGCAATGCATTGTTATAGTATAATGTATCTACCTTATTTGAATCAGGAAGACTATTTGAGCTAAATATATGGGGTTTTCACGGTTATGTTAAATACATTACTTTCTCCTTCCTCATGGGTGAGTTTTTGCAAATAGTCTTTGCGCGAATAGTATTGTGACTTTGTGGGTTCGTAGAATTAAAAGGCCGAGTTGCAGAAATTAAAAATCTCCTTTATTTTCGTAGAGATACTCATATAGATTACAGCAGCATTACGTAACGTACACCATCAGTCTACCAAGGTCAATCACAATAACAGTGACAGCAGATTACATACTTAACTCTCGTTACAATAAAACTTCCAGCTGTCTCTCGTTTCAAAACACTGTTTCACAACTGACTCACTTTGCAAGCCGTCATTTGCTTAAATACCTAATTCTAGATTCGAGATATTTCCGGAAGAATAAAGAAACCAAATAATCAAAATATTATCAGAAATTTCCATTTATATCAATTTGTTTGTTTCGGTAAGTCTTTTATCACAAGCGCTATGTTTATCTGCTTATGCAAGACGTTATCTGAAACTTTATCCGCCGACTGTTTTGTGCCGAAACTTTTATATCTGTTGCCGTGACAGTATTTATTAGAGATTGATTAGGTTGGCGCTCGTCACGCACCACATAGGGGGAATGCAATACGACAAAACTGCAGGACTCCCGATTGGTTGCTCACCTAGTAGAGCACTTTCACATTTGAAACACATAATAGTAGTTGAGCGCCCTTGTGCACATCATCATCATCATCATCATCATCATCATCATAATCATCATCATCATCATCATCATCATCATTATCAACAACAACAACAACACTGCAAGTGTTTACTGGGATTAAAGTGAAGCAAATAAGGAAACAAGGTTTTATAAAAATGGATGAGTGGATAAACAATGTTAACGTAGGATTTTTTTAATAGTATAATAAATAGCATAAGTACTGCATGACAACCAAAATTTTGATTCAGAAATTTCACAGGTAATATCAGAAAAAGATAGTAAATAAAACCAACCATCTCTATAAAATTTATCCTTATTAGTATATTGAACAAAATGTTTTTAAGAACAGTTTGTACAAGAATGAATAGAGAATAAAATAATTGTTATACTATACCTACCAGTTTCAAGTTCAAAGAAGTATATAACACTAGAATGTGCTGGTAATGAATGTCAAGGTTTTCGGCATCCATTTTAAGTCACGCAAACCAAAAACACCTGTACATAGTTTGGTGCGAATGTTAGTACATTGTCATAAATTTCCGGCTATTAACATGTAAAGCGAATGGCGAGTTCGGCAACTCTCACCCGGTTCAAGGTTGCTGTCCGTTTGTTACAGTTTAGCAATCATTTTAATATTCGTAGATTCCCATCACTTGGAATGATAGCTACACAAGACCACGTTTTATAAACGACGTCAAATGCCAAAAGTGAATTGCCGCATTCACCGAAACGGATTAGAGGTTGCTCTTAGAGCAACGGTCTCCACCGTGGATTATCATATAGAACATCCAGGAAATATTATTCCTTCCCACTCCACATCTATAACGTTTTAAGATGTTCTGGGATAACATGTTTGTTCCAGTTGAACATTTTAGACACCTACTTTTAAATACGTAGTCCCATCTGAGTGACTATGTCATCAATCATCTTCAATTTTACAGACATTTGTTTTAGCATCAGCTAGTATTCCACAAGGATAATATTGGGTAGTGAGCCCGCCTCGGTAGCGTATATGGTAGCGCGTCTGCCTTACCTTCAATAGGTCCCTAGTTCGAATCTCGGTTCGGGTGACATACTTGGATAAGGGTTTTTCCGGAGTTTTCCCTTAGATAGACGAATATCAGGTAACTCCAAGTTCCATCGACCCCGGACCGATTTGAGCATCATTTCACCCATTTCATTCATCGTCCGATATGATTTAACGTTGCAGGACGTAAATTACAACAACAAAATTGCATACTGAAAACTTCCTTTCCTCTGCCTAGAAAGGTGGCAGCCAAGTCGTCAGATGACAAACGACAAATATCAAACTTGTTGTTACCTGTGTACTTCATTGACAAAGCAGGATTCTAAGACAGGCCGAGCAAAACGCCAAGGTATACGTACGAGGGCTGTTCAATACAGAATAATCATAATTTTTTACGGTCATAATTTTTCGTACTAAAATCCAATCTTATTATATTCTGTTAGCTTAATGTGAAACGAACACGCCGTAGTAGTTTCATTGTTGGTACTCCTGGTTCCCAACTGTGAGAACCAGGCAAGTTCAGACATGTTCAGTATCGCCTTCAGCTGCAATGGAGGTAACACGCAGTTAAAGTAGATGTTACAGGAAGATCCGGAGTATTTTTCAAATTTAATCACTTCTGATGGAAGTTGGCTACATCATTGTGATCCTGAGAGCAAACAGCAAACTTCAGTGTGGAGATCTCCTTCATCACCAACCCCCCAAAAAGCAAAAGTGGTTGCTTCTTCTGGAGAAGCTATGGTCATCTCATTATTTGATATTCATGGAATGGTTTATCGGCATGTTGTAGCTGCACACACATCAGTAACTGGATCATACTACAGGAATGTCCTTCCTGAAAACATTGCAAGTCCATATCAGGCACAAAAGACCACATTTCCGTGAAGCAGGCTGGATTCTGCACCACGATAATGCGCGGCCGCATATTGCCAATGATGTTGCTGAATATCTTGCAAAAATCAACGTGAAGTACATCTCACAGCCTCACTTCATGCGGATTTAGCCCCGTGTGCCACTTTTCTATTCCCTAACTTGAAGAAACGCCTTCGTGGGAGGCATTATCCATCATCAGAAGCAGTGGTGAAGGTTGCGGAGGCGATTTTGAAGGATCTCTCAAAATTTTATCCCAGCATGTCTTTGAAGACTGGCAGAAACGCTGGGACAAGTGCATTGCATTCAGGGGAGACTATTTTGAGAAGGACCAATCATAATTATGAGGATGAGTAAAGGTACGTTGTCAAAACTAATTTTGCTAATTCTTTATTGAACAGCCCTCGTACATGGCTGTAGCACTGTGAACCCTTAATGGAGCAGAGGCAGATTTTCAAGGACATGAGTGGTGTGATTATAGGCTCCACGTTACCGAGCGGGATGGCTCAGGCGGTTTCGTTTATGGCACGCATTCTGGACGCCCAGGTTCGATTCCCGTGGTCGACTTCTCTGACACATGGGTATTTTGGGGGGTTTTCCTGGATCTTCAAGAGAATACTGGTAGGTTAATTATATCCCCCGAATTGCCTGTCCCTCTATTATCATTTCACATCTGGTTCTCTCTTTCGGGGCATGCGTGCATATGTAGATCAGCTTTTCTCGCAGTGGAGAATCCTCTCCGTATCGTAATTCAATCCAATAGACTTCACGTTAGTTTTGAAGGAGTGTGTGTTGCAAGTTTGAAATTCCCCTCACCTCAAAATACGTTTCAACTTCTGTTTCCTGCACTTACGCACCGTTTCACGTACCCTTTGTAGTGAGTTACATATTATTACAACATTACTACATTAGATATTACAACATATTTCCCTGAAATATATGGTTTGGCCAGTCCTCCCTCCCTCCTGTTACGCTTGTTAAGCCATAAAAGCTTTTACCCTCTCAGAAAAAAGAAAAGCGGTGCAGTTGCGACATTCTCGGTTAATATTAGCTTTCACTTGGCTACTATCATAGATTTCTTTCCTTTTGTTACAAATATTGTACTCCAATATTAAATATTCCTATCATGTTCTTTGTTCTGCAAAATAAACTAATTAAAATAGTATGAAAACTAATGTGTACGAGGGCTGTTCAATAAAGAATGGTCACTTTTTTTTTTTTTTTTTTTTTTTTTTTTTGGCAACGTACCTTTACTCATCCTCATAAGTTTGGTGGTCCTTCTCAAAATATTCTCCCCTGAATGCGATACACTTGTCCCAGCGTTTCTGCCAGTCTTCAAAGACATGCTGGAAATCATTTTTTGAGAGATCTTTCAAAATCGCCTCCGCAGCCTTCACCACTGCTTCTGATGATGGATAATGTCTCCCACGAAGGCGTTTCTTCAAGGTAGGGAATAGAAAAACTTCACATGGAACTAAATCCGTTTTATAGGGAGGGTGAGGGACGCACTTCACGTTGATTTTTGCACGATATTCAGCAACAACATTGGCAATATACGGCCGCGCATAATTGTGGTGTAGCATCCAGCCTGCTTCATGGAAATGTAGTCTTTTCCGCCTGATATGGACTTGCAATGTTTTCAGGATATCCCTGTAGTCTTGTCCAGTTACTGATGTGTGTGCAGGTACAACATGCTGATAATCCATTCCATGAATATCAAAGAATGAGATGACCATAACTTTCCCAGCAGAAGCAACCACTTTTGCTTTTTTGGGGGTTGGTGATGAAGGGGATTTCCACACTGAGCTTTGCTGTTTGCTCTCAGGATCAAAATGATGTAACCAAGTTTCATCAGCAGTGATATAGTTTGAAATAAACTCTGGATCTTCCTCGATCATCAACTTCAACTGCATGCAGACCTGCAGGCGATTGTTCTTTTATTCGGGAAGCAAGTCTTGGAAGCCATCGCGCAAAAACATCTCATGTGTAATGTTTCAGTCAGCAACGTGTTGTTGGCACCCAATGAAATGTTCAGTATTTTAGAAAGTTATCTTAAGGTAATTCGTCGATCCTCTCTCACAATGGCAGCAGCAGTGTTGATGTTTTCCTCCGTAAGAGCAGTAACTGGAGCACCGGTTCCACCATCCTTTGAAATTGACTGTCTCCCCTCTTTAAAAATTTTATACCACCTTCGAGCTGTACTGTAGGGAAGAACAGACTCCTCATAGGCCTCCTGTAACATTGTATAAGCCTGAACTGAAGATTTGTAGAGACGAAATCAGAATTTCAAAGCCGCATATTGCTCCTCGCGTGCTACCTCCATTGCAGCGGTAGGCGATAATGAAAATTCCTGAACTTGCGTGGTGCTCACAGGCGGGAACCAGGAGTTCCAACAATGAAACTACTACGGCATGTTTGTTTCACATGAAGCTAACAGAATATAATAGAATTGAATTTTAGTGCGAAAAGTTAGGACCGTAAAAATGTTACGATCATTATTTATTGAACAGCTCTCGTAACGCGTGGATACATATATTATGAGGTATCATTACATCTTACGATCATAACATTTTGGTCAAGAATACTTCTAGCTTTTGCGTTGTACTTATGTTTTGAAGTTTTGGATATCATCAACAATTAAGTGCTCTTTTCTTTGTGATCTTTGGTAATATCAGGGTGATGCTTACGCTTCCGATGATTTCGATATTCTGAACGTTCTCGTAGGTTTTTACGTTTCTGCGTTCTTAATTATTTAACTTTCTGCATGACATGCGGGTTACTGAGGGACCCCAACATGACTATTTCATTATTTCTAGCCCTCGGAAGCAGATTTTATTGGACAGACTGAGTGATATTGTACCCCACGAAATGGTGCCATTGTTGAATTTTATAAGTAAATTTATCTGTATAATAAATAATATTTGAAATATTTGATGGGGCCATTTGGTATCCCGCTTGGGATTCCGTGTGACAAGGAAACATATATTTATAAATGCACATTGCAGAAGATTATGTTGGTACAAGTATGAAATGATGTGCATTGTTGTGTGATTGATTAGCCATCAGTCCTGTTGTTATTCACTGCACTGTGAAACAAACATGTCCAAATAGCTAAAGTTACAGAAGAAATAAGAGCGTAATAACAGTAGGCACTACATTTGGGGAAAAAAAGAAACTTAATTTATATATAAAAATTAACTGTTCTTTCACACTAGCCGCGTTTAAGACGAAATATGGAAAGGTAGAGTCAGACTGAGAAATTCAATAGGCGGGATTTGAACCACGGTTTTTGCGGCATGCTCTTAACTATTGAACTACTATGGCCAACATGCCAGCATAGCATTAAATTCTCCACCTGACTCGTATTTTTCCACTAAGAGTTCTCATAAGCACATGAGATAACTACCTTAATGACGATTTACTATGCTGTAAGTCCTTTAAATTCCGGGCTTTATAGTTCAGACTACTATTAGGTCAATTAATGGAAATTATTTGTTCTTTAACGATAGCAGTGTGTAGGGCGAACTATAGAAAGGTAGATTGAAAAACACGAATCATCTCATATCGGAATGTTAGGCATGATAGCTCAATGGTTAATAGCAGCCGCAGGGAGACCGGAAGATTCTTTGTTCAAATCCCGGCTATGGCATTGAATTTTTCAGTCTGACTCTACCTTTCCATAATATATACAATTTGTTACCAACTCGCTAAGGTATTTTGTGTTGCACCATGCCAAATTTTAGTGTTTATACGATTGGTAACAGTACTTTAATGGGCCATATTAACGTACACTTGTTCATTAAAGTATCAATATACAACCAATCAGAAGTGACCACGTAAAATTGTGAAAGCTCAAGTATCGACTATTCTCGTTTTGATCGTCAACGGTACTAGCGTCAGTGTAGAAAAAAGTCAAAACGTCTGACAATAGTAACAGTGACACTGAACTTACCTTCCCTCCCACAAAAATCAATAAACATGTACGATAAATTCTATTTCCAATTCATTTATTGAGAATATCAAAAGGTAGATATACAAGCGTTCTCAGAAAATGTATTCCTAGGTATTTCGCAGAATTGTATCAAAATATTGTCACCGATCGCATTGTTGTTTGGTACCGCGGCCACAAGCCGCAGCCGCGCGTGCCCGAGCGCTGAACGCTTGCCGAGAGAGAGACAGAGAGATATCTGCATTGTTCCATCTTTCTCTTGCGCCACGAAAAGCCTTGAAACCTCGCAGTTTTCTAGAACAATGACTTTTTTGTTGTTGTTGTTGTTGTTGTAATTTACGTCCTCCAACGTTACGTCATATCGGACGATGAATGAAATGGGTGAAATGATGCTCAAATGAGTCCGAGGTCCATAGAGCTTAGAGTTACCCGACATTCATCTTTCATGATAAGGGAAAACCCCGGAAAAACCTTATATAAATAACTCACCCTGACCGAGATTCGAACTCGGGACCTTTTGAACGTGAGGCAGGCATGCTACCGCCACGCTACCGAGGCGGGCTAGAACAATGACTGGGAGGTATAAATAAGCGGCAAAGTGTGAGAACAGTCAGTTGCTGTTGAGTTGAGTAAGTTGTGCAACTGTGCCGCAGCGAATTCTTCGTTTGTTTACGTGCAGCTGAAAACGAGACCACCTTGAAGACTGTGGTTTGTGTATGTCACGTCATTTTATTGCTGCAATGGGTGTACAAATTTACTGTTTACTGTAATAAAGATCATTTTAAATTTCTGCAAACAAGACTTGTAATTCTATGAACCCACAAAGTCACAATATGAAATTATGGACCTTGTGGACTTCCTATTCCATTTTGAAATCAACACTAAACATTAGACAAGAAAATGACTTATCTAATTATTCAAAACTTAACAATTTACTAAAACGCAAATCAGAAGAATATAAAGGGAAAAAACTTAAACATTTACACCTAATGAGTTGAAAATATTTATACATGAAGTACCTTACGTTAAATACCTCATGCTAAAAGTGAGTTTCTCTCTATTTTTTTTTTTTTATGTTACCAATGCTCTGTTTTAGTGTATTTAGTTTAAACTGTGTAACACGTTAACAGCTATTCATAGGGAAGTAATCACTATTTCTGCGCTTGCGTACTAATACTACGTCTCAGACAAAAGAATAACGACAAAGACAAAGGAATAACGATTGTATCATATCACTCAAACCAGAAATGAATACTTTGAAATGAAACTTTTAAATTAGATACATGATCGAGCAAAAACGAGGAGCGTCTTTTCAAAACGTGTTAAGTGCACTCTTTTTCAAAATACACTTTGATATGTCCCCCCCCCCCCTATGTTTAATGTGCTCTTTAACGCTATGAGCTCAGATTGGTACATTTCGTATTATATCCCTCACTATTTCAGTGTTGAAATAGATGCATCTGATCAAATAGTTTTAGGTCCACGGGAATGATCGGTTCAGAACGTATTATGTGCAACTTCCATCTACGAGAGTGGGTCAAAAAGTAATGCCTCCTACTTTTTTTTTTCCTCTTTTAATTGCCAAGAAAATTGAATCCAATTTACATAGCTTGAAAACTGCAACATTGACGATTGATTTGTCACTATTAAATATAATCTCCGTCCTTTTCGACAGTTTTGGTGCACCTTTTAACTAGGGCATGTATTCCAGTGTGGTAAAATACGCGGTCTTGCTTCCTAAGCCATTGACGCACGGACTTTTTCACAGCCTCCTCATCTTCAAAATGAATCCCACGATGAGCTTCCTTTAGTGGCCCGAACAGTTGGAAGTCTGATGGTGCCAGGTCAGGGCTGTATGGGAGGGTGAGGTAAGACTTGCCATCCCAATTTCTCAATTTCTGTAGTGGTGTAACGGCTGGTGTGTGCTCTTGCACTGTCATGCAAAAGAAGAACATCCGCCATAGTTTTTGTTGGGCGAACTCGGCGAAGACGTGCTTTCAGCTTTTTGAGAGTTCTGACGTATTGGACAGAATTTTTGTGCATCCCTGCTCCAAACAATCAATCATAAGCACACCCTCTGCATCCCAAAACAATGTTGCCATAACTTTCCCTACCGACCGTGAGTTTTAAATGTTTTTCTTCGCTGACGTTGTGTGATGCCATTCCATTGACTGCCTCTTTGATTCAGGTTCAAAAAAATGAACCCACGTTTCGTCTCCAGTAACAATTTTTTTTTCAGAAACTCCTCTCCCTTCAAATTGAAGCGCTGCAAGTGCTCGGAGGCTATTGTTTTCCTTGTTTCTTTGTTTTGGGCGGTTAACATTCTTGGTACCCAAAGTGAACAAACTTTTGAGTAACGCAGTTGTTAAATAATCGTCATCACACCGCCTTTACTGAGGGAGGTAATGTGACACAATTCACCTGCTGTTACCCGGCGATTACCACGAATGATGTCATCGACTCGCTGAATGTTGCATGGAGTCACTGCAGTCACCGGCCTGCCGCTTCGCTTTTCATCTGCCAATGGTGTTTGTCCTTCAGCTTCGTTACAGCGACGAACCCATCGTCTAACAGCGCTGACATCCACCGTTGCATCACCATAGATATTTTTAGCCTTTCGTGAACGCGAATTGGCGTTTCAACTTCCGCAGTCAAAAATTCAATCACAGAACGCTGTCTAATACGAATGTCGATGCCAGCAATTTTGCAAGAGGATGCAGTGTTGCCACCTGTTGACTTAGGAAGCTACTACTGCTGGGGATTGGAAAAGAAGGTTTGAGGAATTGCACAAAATTCAAAGTTTTCCATAAGTTACTTATTTAAGGGGGAAAATAGGAGGCATTACTTTTCGACCCACCCTCGTACTTAAGTAGTACTTACAACCTGCATTCAACTCGCGCCTCTCTGCTGATATTTTCCACCAATTGTTATGCCGACGGATCCGTAAGCCTAGAAATGTTATGTCAGTTCACCTTGATCATCATGGAGAGAGGTGAACCTATTGGAGGACAATCAAAAGGAAGCAGAAAGCGAATCAAGAATACAAAAACCAAACGTCAGCGTAAAGTGGAGGCTAGGTGATTTTCATTTCTATTATTTTATGACTTACGGTCAACATTATAGAATTATTGTTTCTATTATAGCCTTAGGTACTTGCTTTGGAGGGGAACTGTAGAAAATGTTGCTCTATATTATCAATTAATTGCATAGTAAAATGTACATATAATATTCTTACTGTTGTATATATTTGACAAGGATAATATGCTATATTTTGTAGTTACACAAAAAATGCTACTTTCTTTACATGGAATGAGATCGATGCTGGCAGAGGAGTAAACGAGTTGGCATCGGGTGTACTTGCTTAACTGGAGGAAGCTCATTCTGAGGACCCAATTACACTATTAGGCTTTTCGCTGGTGGCTGTGGAGGCTAAAATAGAAGCATACACGAAATTCATGCTCTAGTTTATTAGCTCCAAAAGAAAGCTCCAGTACATCTCAGAAGCATTACAGTATTTTACCTGTTAGAGAGTATTGTTATTTACCCGCAGATCGTTTGTCTATAATAGTAATTAAAACGCCCGTATCATAATTAACTAGTATTATAACGCTGCTGGAACGCTTTCCATGGACTTATATTTGTTAATAGAACCCTCTCAGATAACGCACTGATTATTCTTGTAAGAGTGAGAGGGTTACTGAGGCGCCTCCCGGTCGTGTACTAAGCACAAATGAACGCAACAATGGAATTCGCAGAAATCACAAATGACAGATATATGTTCACTCCACGTGGAGTACTGAGCGCGTTATCTGAGAGATATCTATTACCAGAGATAAATCCGTGGTAACCGTTTGAAGAGCGCCACAATACCATTATCGTCTCGTTGCACAATATTGTCGCGAAGCCGTTAACTGCGATAGTGCGGCTAGTGTACACAAAGAGCCGGCAAATAAAGATAGCTGAGAGAAAGGACTTGCCGGCATAGATTAAGTTACGCTTCTGTAAGGTGATAGAATATTCGGTTTCCTTATTGTTCTGGAACAGTCTTGAATTTATCAATGAGGTATTTAAGAAGGCGACCACTCGCCAAGAGTGAGTCGGAAGCAGAAAACAGCTGTAGAGTATTGTTGTAACGAGAGCTGAAGTTGTAAACAGGTGTAATCAGAATGCTTTTTGTTATTGTCATCGACTTTGGTAGATTCTGCTGTGTATGTGACGAAATGTTGTCACGTGAGAATTGAACAGTGTATTTCTACGGAAATAAAGAACATTTAAAACATCTGCAACTCGGACTTTTCGTTCTACGAACCAACAAAGTCACAATATACTATTTTTAATTACATTGTTATTGTAAAAAATTAGTATTTTTCCATTACTGTGTTACTGTATGTGGTAACTGTTTTCTTGTTTCTGTGGATGTATCATGTCTTAAGACTACGTTTTGCTTTGGGGTATTCTGGTACCCCTCTCGTTATACTGTGTTATTTTTTAGCTTAGTATGCAGAAGGTTAATTTATTGGTTTTCTCACTTTTATTCACTTGTCACAATTTTGGATTCCATTTGAGAATGGTTTTGTGATCATAATCGGTGCAATTAATTAATTGGTCAGCTTAAAATTGTAAATTATAATCTACGAGGACGTTTTCTAGATGGCCCACCCTATGAAGATCACTGGTCCATGAGATGTCTACGTTATTTGATGAAGTACTGTTGCGGACCATGTCATTCAAAACATAATCGAACGGTGTCACCACATTCATCCGTTATGAAACACGTTATCTCAATGCTATCTGTCCAGAACGGTGCGTCGGACAACAGGGTTCATTAACCTGGCCAGCTCATTTTCCTGCTACAACCTAATGTAATTCCCATAGGACTCCATAAGGATCTGTCCAACGACAGCTTAGCTTGTATAACGTTATGTCTTAATTGTGCTGGCGAAGTTTGCTGGGTTCAGAGATTGCACCTATCGGCAAGGTCGTCAGTTCAAACGCCTACGGAGGCATCAACTAAGCTTGAATAACATTCTACAGAATGGGCAAAAATCTCTATAGGACATTTTCTAAGTTTATGTAGCTAGAATAACATTTCACAAGTGACGTAAAAACATTATTTATTGATTGCTGCACCAATTGGAAATGCAAGAAGAAGAGAACCTACAGTTAAACTACATGAGAAAGGATGCCCTTTGGTGGAAAAATTTAAATACCTGGGATCTATAGTAACAGTAGATAATAAAACATCAGTGGAAATTCAAGAAAGAAGAGTAAGTGGTAACAGATGTTTCTATGCCTTGCCGAATATGTTTAAATCAAGAAACGTCAGTAGAAATACTAAAATTAAAATATATACAACTGTACTGAGACCAATATATGTATGGTTTAGAAAGATGGGTGCTGACAACCAGAGAAGAACAATGGTTATTACGGTTGGAAAGGAACATCCTGAGAAATATATTTGGAGTGATAAAGGACTTGGACGGATGGAGAATGCGGGCTAACTTGGAGCTACAGTGTCTATTTGGACAACCAAATATAGTAGTGAAAATTAAACAAGGAAGAATAAGGTGGATTGGCCATTTGCAGAAAATGCCGGAAACCAGTGTAGTTAAGAAGATATTCATAGGAAAGCTGGATGGCAGAAGGAGAAGAGGAAGACCCAGGAAAAGATGGTTAGATGATGTAGAAGACGACTTGAGAAAGTTGGGGGTTAAAGGCTGGAGAGGAAAAGCAGAGAACCGAGTAGAATGGAAGAGGGTGATTAGGGAGGCCAAGGGCCTACATGGCCTCTACTGCCAACTATGATCATCATCAAATATGAAAAGATAAATATAACTTGCCCAGTCAGCGTCATTACTAAACATCTAATATTTCGGAGTGTTCACCATAATTTGCAGCGCACAGTTGAACACACCGTATGTCCGTCTGCTTTACGGCTGAGCATTTCGAAAGTGATCATTCTGAAGATACGGATGATCTCTCTCTTTCTGTCCCACTCTCTCTCTTCACTTAAGGAATTTTGCTTTCAAAGTCAGGCCGTAATATTGTTGCATACTTGCATTTCTGCCTAACGTTTCCTTATTGATTTCTTCGGCGAACATTCAAATGATTCAGATAGAAGATTAGTAACATCACCGCAATATTTTTGGATATTTCGCTGCATTTTGTATTCAATACAAAGCTTGGAAAAGATTCCTTTCGGAGATAGGCTTCACTGGGGGCTGCATTATTAAAATGAAAAAATAGTTTCCTGATTTATTCCTACGCTTTGCCAGCTTATTCTTTTTCATGAACCCGTACTCTAATAATGAGACATTCTTCAATCGCATATTGGCTTTTCCCTAAATGCCTGAATAGTCTGTTGGGAGCTACGATGTTGAATCTTGGGATCTTTTTCTCAAGGTATGTGGGAGTGACCCTAATAACAGAAAACACCAGTTACGTTGACTGATAGATTTGAGGCAAAAAATGAGCTAGTGAGAGCGAGTTGTGACCGTTAAAGAATGTAGAATTAAGGTGTTTCAGAGTCTTAGGCCAGGAAATTATAACGACTGATGTATTAAATCTACCATCTTGTAACGTACCAATAAGTTTACGGTTTAAAATAACACTTCCCATAATAACAACGAGAAGCATAACTCTCCAAGTAGACGCCGAAATTACTAAGCGGATATTCCTCTTACGGAGACTGCCAAATATGTATAAATTGAGCGTTATCTTTAAGCACTGGAGCTGCCGATCACAATATAGTACTACTAGAAGGAAGATCAGAATTTTATAAAACACGTTTATTTGTCAACAGTAGCCTTAAACTTAACGCTCTGTTACATAAATTCCAAATATTAACTTATAATTGCACCAGAAATAGTATTTTATTCCATTACTAGCTAAATACTAAGAATTCTTTTATTTTTTAGAACTTTCTGCACCTCCATTTTTCATTTATCTATGATTCCTGAACATAGTGAGTTCCACTCTTAAGTTTGAGTCTTAGCTACTCTGACGTAACGCTATTTGCTTCTCCTCAAAAGTTTTAAATTGCCTAGCTAATGGCCTTTTTCTAACAAAATTGCCACTTATACTTCTTAATTTATGAAATGCTTTTAAGAGATAGCTGTTGTTTATTGAAATTATTTAGCTATCACTTGTTTTTAAAATTATTATTTATCTTACCAGTCAATAATTGGTGTCAACATTTATAAAATAAATAAAAGAACGTAACATTTTTGAAAAAGCATTCTCTAAGTACCATCTTTTTTATGATGTGTTTTCTACAAATATCTTTTTCTACCTTAATTCAAACAACGTTTGCCGAAGTAGTTTATGTATAAGTTTTGTTGTAAGCAGAGATTAGATATAGGTGGCTAACGCGACATTAGAATCTTAAAATGTTTTGCTACATGTTGGCTACGAATTTCTATACTCTTTCCATGTCAGTCCGACAAACAATAGCATTTCCAAACCTAACATAGTATTGGAAATATGAATCAACAACAACGCATATTCCTTAGTGTGTGCTGCCACAAAAAGTTATTTTAAATAACCTGTTATAAACTAAAACCATATAAAATTAATTCGTAGGCCAAAAATTTGCAAAAATTCAAGTAATACACTTTGTTCTTAATGTCAACATCTCATAACGTACTATACAGTTATTATAGAAGCTTACGAAAAGAAGGAAAAAATGACTTACTTGTTCGTAAAACCTTCCAGCCCAAAAGAATAAACTTATTTAGGAGGCATATAAGCGCAATTTGTATCATTCGGTTTAGAAATTACCATTTCACAGTACTATTTGCCTTGTGTCTATAACATATTTCATTAATAAATCCAAGGAAGCTGATTTCTGTCGTTTTGTATGTAATATATGTATATGTGTTGGAGTCATTTGGAATATAACAGTGCGTAGATCTTGTATTTCAAAATGTTACTAAATTTCTGAAGTGTTCCCCTAATTGAATATTTCTCTTTTAAATTACGTCCTCCAAATTTAAGTGATATCAGACGAAGACTGAAATGGGTGAAATGATGCTCAAATGAGCCCGATATCCGTGGACCTTAGAGCCACCTGACATTCGAATTTCAGGACAAGGGAAAATCCCGGAAAAAAACTTTATCAAAGTAACTCGGGACCTCTTGAACTTGAGGCAGACACGCTGCCATCTTCGCTATCGAACCGGGCTCACTGAAATTAGGATTATTATCTTCAAGTTCTTCAAGAGAAGGAGGTCACGCTAAATCAGAGAATATCCAACAGATTATTTATCGAAAATTAGATTAATAAAAGCGCCATTAATGGTTAGTTTATGGTACATCTCTCAAAAAACGATATAACCTATGTTGAGATCAATAAAAGAAGTGAAAACATTTAATATGAAAATTTTTAACTTCTTGACTACTTATTTTAAAATTACTGATTGGTTATTGACTACCAAGTGAATGGTTTTACACTATCGCAAATCAAAACATAACGAAATTTCTTCTCAATTCAAAAATTATCAAACATTTAAAACTTTTTATTAAAAACTATGTTTAAAAAGCTCTATTCATAGGACAGAAGCTTCTTTATTTCTCCC
Organism: Mantis religiosa; assembly: GCA_030765055.1. Taxonomy (NCBI): domain Eukaryota; kingdom Metazoa; phylum Arthropoda; class Insecta; order Mantodea; family Mantidae; genus Mantis; species Mantis religiosa. Next base: position 68,974,278 of record CM060951.1, on the reverse strand, counting down.
AAATGTTTCCAGTCATTAATAAAAAGCAATACAATTAGGTGAAATAACTTGAGGCTATTCTTGACTTGACCGATACATTTAGGATAGGGTAAGGATAGGGTATGTTTCTTGAAGACGAAACAAGATTTCAAAAGTAAGTCATTCCGTTCTTCGATTACACATTTTGTGCTATTTTGACTTTGGTTGTGGTCGTTCAAGCAATACTCATAATGATGATTGCTCTTCTCAAATTTTTCAGGGTGCAGTTCGCAGGATATGGTATTGCTTTAGTCGGTTAGTTCATATCGATGAATGAAATGGGTGAAATGATGCTCAAATGACCCCAGGACCCACAGAGCTTATAGTTCCTGACATTCATCTTTCAGAATAAGGAAAAATCCCGTAAAACCCGATCCAGATGACCTACCCTAACCGAGATTCAACCTCGGGAACCCTTGGATGTGAGGCAAATAAAGACCATTCAGAATATTCATATTTTATTTTTCATAGAAATATGATATTTGTAACAGTCGGTTTGGTTTGGGCCCCGAGAATTGAAAAATGTTTAAATACTTTTAAATATGTGGTTTAGAAATCAATATGGAATGTTACAATAAGCAAGAAAAATTATTAAAATTCCGTAGGTCATAAGATGACGCTACATGTAAATGAAAAGAAGAAAAAAGATCTCTGGTAACTGCGAAGTGAACAAACTGATTCGCTTTTGCAATTATCGAAGGGAACTGCCCAAAATTGACGTTATGTTCTAAAAGCTGAAGTGGCAGTTCATGGCTCTGGTGTTCATATAAAGATGAGCCAGCATATTTTGGTTCAGTCTATGTCCCAGAACATTATACTAGTGTACATGCGAATTATCATGAAGTTGACACCGAAAGCAAGATCAAAGGAGAACTAGATTATTTAGAAATACCAAATGAGCAGATATCATCACCGTAATTTTTGCTCCATATTTTAATTACACTCATTACTCTTTTTTCATAATATAAAAATAATAAAAGTAACTTTGTGAAAAGTAGAGCTGTGTGTAGGAAGATTTTCTGAGAAACCTTTGAAAATACTGAACTTGCCCACTAAGTTCGGTAGGTATTGACATTTTGTGTTCCGTTATGATATTAGCTTCCTCTCTCGAGCCTCTCCTAAAATTCCTTTTTATTAATTTGGGGCACCTCAAAAAGTAATTTCTTTATTCGGAAAAAAATTTAAAATGTGCATCTTAGTTGTATTCAAATTTCTTAAAATATATTTAATTAAAATCATTAGAGCTATTTTTGAAAAAACTCTGAATTTTTGGACATTTGTCCTTTTAAAGGGTAATCTGCAGTGTAGAATTTTCATGAAAAACATTGTATTGTACTTTCGAAAGTGCTGCAATTTACCAAATTTATATTTATTCAATGTTTTTGTCCCATGTGTGAGTACGTTTTTCTATCTAAACGCTGCTTTCTTTATTAGCCCAAAAATTCTTCTTACAATTAAATTTAAATATCATATTTGTGTTTGGAAAACAGTACTTACTGTACTGTGAGAAACATTAGGACACAATGTGAAACAAGATCTACAGTATACGAACAGTATTAAAAGAAATGCTTTATATAAGCACACAAGGATAAATTGGAAAAGAGGAAAAAATGATGGTAGGATAGGTCATTTGGATGAATCTGTTTATTTAATAATATAGTTGCTTCAAATTATATTGTTATACATACTCTTAGAGAGGAGATGGAATGAAAAGGGGAAGCGATAAAATAGAAGTGCAAATACAACAAAATACAGAATGTTTCAGAAATACTTTTACAAACTTCGGGTATGGGTTACTCAACAAAAAAAGGGAAAAAAGTTTATATGAACATATGTCCTATAGTCCTTTGTTTTCTCGTTAGCAGGCTATCAAAACAGTGGTACACGTATAACACACAAAATCCATATTAATGCTTGATGAAGTGTTTCTACATCCGGGATAGCAGCTACATAGACCAATGATGTAAGATGCCCCCAGAGGTAAAAATCCACAGGATTGAGGTCGTAGAACGTGCAAGCCATGAAACTAGCCTTCCTCTACCTATCCATCGGTCATGGTAGATACCAGTCAGTGCATCTCGAATAATATGACTAAAATGTGCCGGAGCCCCATTATGCATAAACGACGAGGTTTTTTTATTTTATTTTCAGGGGCAAATTTTCGTGAAGTAGTTTGGGAAGATTGCTGGTTAAAGTCCCTGGCAAAACGTATGGACATATCAGACAATCACCTACAATGCCAACCCACTCATTCAGACTAAACTGTTTCTGATGTCTAGTCTGAAGTACAGCATGAGGATTACGATCTGCCCATACATGCAGATTGTGGACATTAGTTATTCCATCTCTCGCAAAAGTTGCCTTCTGTAAACAAAACTTGCGAGACAAACAATGGATTGGCTGTTTGAGCTACAAACCATCGGCATAAGTTACCCCTTGGTGGATAATCGGCAGGCGAAAGGCCCTGCACATATTTAATATGATATGGATACAGGAGCAGCTCCTGAAGTATCGTCCATGCTGTCATTGTGATGTACTAAATGCCCCAGCCAACTGTCTTGTACTGATACCTGGATCGTCTTCGACACATTTTAACATCTGTTCTTCGCGTTCTGGTGTACGAATAACTCATGGTTTTCCTCGATCAATAGTCCGTGGTGCAACGGTTCCTGTACAGGCAAGGTGACGATAAACAGCGACAAAGGTTGGATGACTTGGTTGTCTTCGGTCTGGAAACTCCATTTGATAGAGCAGTGCAGCCGCGCATCCATTACCATTTGTGCAACCACACATAAAAATCATATCTACCTTTTCATGAAATGAATATCCAGCCATGGTATAACCAAACACGTGCACTTAACTCTCACTACGTGCAAACAATTGTAACGTTGAAGGCAGACTGATAACAAATGACAAACGTAAGCAAGTCTCCATGGCAACACTTCACAATCTACCGTATGTACAGTATGCGCAAGATATCTTGAGCGCTGGATTTACGGTGTGGTGCGGGCAGAGCAAAAGAAGCGGGAGCTAACGCTCTTTTGTTTCTATAATGTGGTCAACCTTGAAAAACACAGTTCAGCAAAACAGCGTGTAAGATAAGCGAAGATCTCACAAGTAGCGTTGCATCCTCTGAAAACATTCCTTAGTTTTGCCCACGCCAGCTCAATTGCACTCAGATCACAGTTATACGGAGGTAGACGAATAATAATGCGTCCCCTTTCGAGAGCCATAACATCCACAAATGTTCATATAAATATAAATCATTTTCAAGTAAATGCTGATGTACATTACCACCACCCTCGTAACGAGGATAAACTGGCAATTCGAGCGCATCAATCGATCCTTTATGAAGGAAGCTTTAGCTACAAAGGGATAATGTTATATAGTAAACTTCCAAATTCATTTAAACAAGCTGCATCATTAAAACACTTTAAGAATAAGGTTAAGAATTTTTTGCATGCACACTCTTTAATGATTTTTTTTAGAACTAAAACCATGTAAATGAGCACTGACCTGTAATATTCATATTATGACATTTCGTGTAGTAAATTAGTCTGTTCAAATACTACATGAAACCATAGTAAAGCTACTTAATACGTATATCGTATGTAATCAATTTGACTTTATGTATATACTGTATTTATACATTTTGACGTGTCTTATAACATGTATCTGCTGCCAAGGACGGACTAAAATTCTAATTCTAACATACGATTGTTGCAAACCGGTTAGTTAATTAACCTCGAAATTGATCAAAACGAAATATTGCGGACATGATAAAGATTAGCGTGTTAGCCACTAGATGTCAGTGCATAGCGCATTTCAAAGCTGTCATCTCATCTATGTTTACGCAGCTAAACGAAACTTACCGAATGAGGACTTGGAAACCGATCGCCCTTCTTATCGTGCGCATATAGTAGTACAATAGATCAAAGTCTTCTATGAATGCATAGAGAAATTAAGTTTTGAGGTTGGACCCCGAAGGTCACTGAACTCGTACTTTCATTGTGACAGGAATAACGCGAAAACCAAGGACTATGGGATATATGTTCATATGAACGTTTTTCCTTCTTTTGGTGTGAGAAACCTATACCTGAAGATTGTAAAAGTATTTCTGAAACATCCTGTATAAAACGAATTAGTGTGGTGAGCTCTAAGAGGTTAGTAGAACTGAATGAACTAATGAAGAGAAGCGATTAAGGACGATGAACAGCAAAATGAGTTGAACAGGGGAGAAATAATTGAAACAAATTAGGAGTTCAAAAATTTGGACCAAGATGAGTAGAAGGAACAGAAAATACAGAAAATGATAAAGGAACAGAACTAGATGAAAAAGCGCAATGAAATTGATGTCGGGGGTACAGAAGTTTTGGAACAAATAATAATGTGAGGAGATGGTACCACGATGGTTGTTCAATTATAATATGTACTTCTGTTGAAACAAAACTGAATGTGGTTCCAAAGTTCCGCGTCTCGTGTGAAGGCAGGTGTTTGAAACGCCTGCCTCGCGTGTCCAAACTCTCTTAAACACACACTCACACCGAGATAGTGGTCGAAAACCGGGGCAAAACTAGTCCATTTTTTCTCCTTCTTCCCAAACAACGTCGTTTTAGCATGTGGGTTCATAACAATACCCGTACGCGCACCGGCTCGCCATCTATTATTGCAATTATTAATTAATGTCGTTTTTCATTACGATTTATGAGGCACTTTATTTACTGGAGCGGGTAATTAATTTGAGCAACGCCGGCGGAAGGCGGGGCCCCAGGGTAATTGAAGCAACTTAGCCAGCGGTGCTCTTGGTGATAATTTTCAGGCATCGTCAATCAAACCACCTGAGTAGGAGAAAGTGACACTCTCTCCATTGGCTGTAAATTACATAAACACTGTCTCTCTATCTTTTTAATTAATAACGAGACCTCCGTAAAGGTAGATTTTTTATTTTTTCGTTTCTCATGTCGATGTTAATGAGTCTGGAATGTGGTGGCGAGGATCAGTGGCACGATAACGGCCCATGAATAATAACACCTGCGTTGTTAAGGGCATTGCTCCAATATGTTACACGGTTCTGTCAGATGAAAGCTCGGTCATGACCTGACATAAAACCAGACTTTGCTCAATATTGGAACCACTTTTTGAGAAATATCTTCACATAAAGACTACCTGAAATAACTGGCGTTGTCCGTGGATTGACGATTTATCCATAAAACTTTTAGCTCAGGTTACATTTGCCCAATAGCCTTGCACTTCTTTTTTTAATATATATATATATATATACACCGATTTTTCATTGCTTCAGTTTTCTTATTTCCTTATCTGTTTTCCTAGTTTCACAAATATTCACTATACACATAAACACCCATGCCCAAGACGGGACTCGAATCCGCGACCTTCTACGCGGCGGAACACTAGAGACATACGCCTTAGCGACCATGGCTACGAGGGCCGGCATAAAGATGACATAAATATATGTCAGGAGTGGGATTCGAACCCACGCCCACAGAGTGGACTGCGACCTGAACGCAGCGCCTTAGACCGCTCGGCCATCCTGACACTGGAGGTTTTTAAGAAATTACTCAAGACATTTCAAGAGCCAATTAAAACTTCCAGAGTTCTACTGACACAGGTGAATTTTATTTCAACTTGTATTAGATAATTTACAAAATTTATTGCTACTTCCAAAGATATATGTGGAAGAATAAAGCTTATAACGTCATTAATTTAGTTAGTACCGCCAGGTATTTAAGAAATGTTTTCAAAAATAGAATATAAGAAGTTAATTATAAATAGTAAATATAAAAATATGCCATGAAACAAAATGTTCAAATGTGAGGTGTAGAAAGAAGTTGAATGATGATGGACTTCTTCGAAGTTCTCGGAGTTCGATCTAGTCGTTCCTCGGCTGCTCTGGTATCTGCATTGACTCTTCTTTTCAGGGGTGGTCGCGGATATGGAAAGATAATGTTGTTTTAAATAAAAGATTATTTATAATTTCCCCAACGAATCTTCAACTTTGAGATTTATTAAGAATGAAACTTTTTAACATAAATTAATCGATATCAATATTCTCTGGTGTTAACTGTTCACCAATAATCACTTTTCTGTTGCACCAAGTAAAATATTGTCTTTGCACATGGGCGTCTATTTGCGGACTTACGCGTCCTTTCACCATGGAAGTCAAATGAAGAAGAAGGAATCACCTCCAGTCCAGGTGCTTATATAGTCTTTTTGCCTTTGCCATCACAACAAATCAACATCATTCAAAATTTATACATTTCTTCATAGATTTTGTATAATAACTTTTTCATACCATTAGTCAATATTCTAAATAATTAATTTTACTTATTTAAATTATTAAATAGATTTAAATAATCATTTAAATCGTTTCAGCTATCGATATATATATATATATATATATATATTTAATTTCGCAACCATAGACCATCGTTAATAATTTACGTTGTCATGGAAACTGAAAGAAAAGCTTTTAGAGAAGGGAGAAGAAAAATGCTATGTTATAAATGGCCAATGAATATGCAAATAGCGAATCATCGAGTGAAGCATTGCAATGTTAACATTAAATAAAATATTTTTTAACAATCTTTCACTATTTCACTGGAAATGCTTTAAACAGCCGTCCATCGTCATCGCCCTGAAGATTGGAGTCTTCATGACGCTGGTAAGATTTGCGAAGGCAAAAAGACATCCAAAGGAAAATTGAAATTTAGTTTTAATTTATGGATACCATTTAACTACTGTGGTTCTCATTGGGTGTGAAAAACATTTCAATTTTCTCAGAGGTTTTTCATCAGGCTTGAATCTACGACAGGGAACCACTGTCTTTACTTTGTTTCCAAAAAAAAGATAATTTTTATGAAAAAAAAAAAAATAAGTCGCCCTCTACCAGATTTGAACCCACGATCCTAGCATATTATCCTTAGACCACGGAGGATAACTAGCATCAAGGAGGTTAATCCATAATTAACCATATTACTAAATTTATCAATATTTTCTACTTGATTATCAAATATAGAAGCACATGAGTAATACACGTGTACAATACATACACTATAAAGAAAATAATATTGAAAAAATGCTATTCATAAGCACAAATACCACAAATTGTAATGGTAAAGTGGTTTAGTGACTTCATGTCGTTGATAGAGGCTACTCTGCCATTATTTATAGAGAAAATCGTATTGTAAAGAAATAACAGTTTAAGTAACGTTAGTTTCTGCAACCTTGTTTATCATCAGAACCATCGTATACTATGAAAACATAAGAAAGTAAAAACATAAGAAAGTAAAAACAAAAGAAAGACTAAATTTGTCTGTTACCGCATAGTCGATGTCAAAGAAGAAATCAAGGAATACTTGATATTCTTTAACTTATGGAAAGAAAATTATCCTTGTGTTGGCAATGTTCCACCTACTATGGTTTCTTCAACAGGTAGCTTACACGTAGTTGATCTTGCAAGTTTTTTTTAGATATTATATAAATTTAAATAATTACTTGTTTCAAACGGAGTTTAATCTTTAATTTCAAACTAAGCAGTATTTATCACTTTGTCTCTGATTATATGTGCATAATTTAGTTCGAAATTAGTGCATGGTGTAGATTAGATGTCTATTAAGAAACCATTCACACCCACACCCACAAACATACCGACTTTCATTTATGGATATTAAGATTAGGATCGGTACACGAGATGGCGCATGCAGTAATGTATTTTATAACCTATATTGTTGCACTATAGGGTGGGTCAGAAGGTAATGCCTCTTACTTTTTCTCTTCTAATTGCCAATAAAATTGAACCCAAATTACATAGCTTGAAAACTACAATATTGACGATTAATTTGTCACTATTCAATATAATCTCCGTCATTTTCCACAGTTTTGGTCCACCTTTTAAGTAGGGTATGTATTCCAGTGTGGTAAATCACATGTTCGTGCTTCCTAAGCCATTGAGGCACGGACGTTTTCCCAGCCTCCTCATCTTCAAAATAAATCCCACGATGAGCTTCCTTTAGTGGCCCGAACAGAAGGAAGTCTGATGGTGCCAGGTCAGGACTGCATGGGGGGGGGGGGGGTGAGGTAAGACTTGCCATCCCAATTTCTCAATTTCTGCACTGGTGTAACGCCTGGTGTGTGGTCTTGCATTATCATGCAAAAGAAGATCATCCGCCATAATTTTTGTTGGACGAACTCGGCGAAGATGTGCTTTCAGCTTTTTGAGAGTTCTGACGTATTGGACAGATTTTATTGCGCATCCCTGCTCCAAAATATCTATCGTAAGCACACCCTCTGCGTCCCAAAGCACTGTCGACATAACTTTCCCCACCGACCGCTGAGTTTTGAATTGTTTTTCTTCGGTAACGTTGTGTGATACCATTCCATTGACTGCCTCTTTGATTCAGGTACATAAAACTGAACCCACATTTCGTCTCCAGTAACAATTTTTTCCAGAAACTTCTCTCCCTCCAAATTGAAGCGCTGCAAGTGTTCGGAGGCTATTGTTTTCCTTGTTTCTTTGTTTTGGGCGGTTAATATTCTTGGTACCCAACGTGAACAAACTTTTAAGTAACCCAGTTGTTGATCTTCATCACACTGCCTTTACTGAGGGAGGTAATGCGACATAATTCATCTGTTGTTACCCGGCGATCACCACGAATGATGTCATCGACTCGCTGAATGTTGCATGGAGTCACTGCAGTCAGCCTGCCGCTTCGCTTTTCATCTGCCAGTGGTGTTTGCCCTTCAGCTTCGTTACAGCGACGAACCCATCATCTAACAGTGCTGACATCCACGTTGCATCACTATACTCATTTTTTAGCCTTTCGTGAATGCGAATTAGCGTTTCTCCTTCCGCAGTCAAAAATTCAATCACAGAACGCTATCTAATACGAATGTCGATGTCAGCCATTTTGCAAGAGGATGCAGTGCTGCCACCTGTTGACTTAGGAAGTTACTACTCCAGGGGATTGGAGAAGAAGGTTTGAGGAATTGCGCCAAATTCAAAGTTTTCTCATAACTTACTTATTTAAGGGGAAAAAATAGGAGGCATTACTTTTTGACCCACCATCGTATATGAGGGCAAAAGCGCGGGAAATATCACATCCTAACTTCTGACAAGAGGACGAAATCAATAACAAACTAGAACAAATACTGAACTACACATTAATGCTCAACTCGGGTACACATTTCGTATATTATAGTGTTGCACTACTACGAATTATGTGTAGGCTTCGGATATGCCTTCAACTTAACTTCTATTAGTGTGGCTTGTTGTTTAGAAGCAAGTGGAAAAGAGAGAGGCACCAGTCTCGTGCGCTACTGAGTTTGTGAATGACCAGCAGTGCTTGGGGAGAGGGACGTTGCAGTTAAATTCTGTGCGCACGTAACTATTTTCCAGTGAAAAAAAAAAACGAAATCTAATTATATAATATCATTCACACATTCATTTCCTTATAATTTCGCACGTTAGTTCTAGCTTGCGTGCTCATGCTACCACGTTCATTGTAAATATTAAAATTTCCTCGTAGCATTAATTAATTTCAATAACTTTGTACGTGAGCGATGTCCAGGTACAAACATTGTCCAGCATGGAAGAAATGTTATTTTTGCTTTGTATTTTGCCAAAGCAGAGATGTATTCGTTACCAATAAAGGCCGGAGGTTTGTGCGTTCGCATGCGATACAGGTTAGTTGGACGCACAGTATGAATGACGTCAGATGTACAGCAAGATCATCAAATGTGCAAACAGCTGCCACAATACTATTTCAACTTTTGTATCTATTGTCTCTGATATTGCGTGAACTATCTGAAAATCTTCAGCTCATATCCAACAATCTTGCGGTGTCGCCCAAGGGTATTAAGCAATTAGAAAAATTGGGTTCGGAAATGTCGAAGAGTATAAGCATAACAGAAAACTTAACTAATTAAATTAATAGGGTACCTTTGTACCATGTATCGGAGAGATGAAGGCTAACTTTCAGAACGTTCTAAGCTAAAATAGTGGTTATCAAGCTATGTGTGGAAGTTCAAAAATTAGTAAGAACGAAGTCACGACATAGTGGGATTGTTTACATCTGCACCTCTTGCATCGTGTGACATCAACAGAAGTTTTTCACTGTTTAAAAACTGCTTCAGTGTGAGGCGTCGATGTTTCACATTTAATAATTTACTAATGCGCATTTTAACCAAGTTTAATGAACTCTGTGACGATATTATCGCTAATAAATATAAGCACGTATAAGAATTTAAGTGCAATTCCAGAATGCGTGTATATGACGCTTGTAATTTGTGCATCAGTGAGGCAATTGTCATGGTCAAGCTGTGCCTGCCTGCAGTTGTTTACATGTGCAAACGATAACATGTCCATGTGTTTCCGGAAAGACGTTCACGCCTCAGGCCTTTAGTTATCAGTAAAAAAATAATTACCTGTATTTTCAGAAGATATAAGGATAAAAAATTTAAAAAATGATATGATGCGCTCACATTACTTTCCCTGCTCTCTCTTGTACAAATTATTCTTATAAACAGTTATTCTAATTCATGTTAATGGACATGCACATTTTTAAAGTGATTTTATTGCATATTTCGCTATAAATACATAAATAGGGAAACAGAATAGAGTTGAGCGATTGAAAAAGCTACAAGTATTAAAAAAATTCAAACAATACAAAGGAATATCACAAAAATTGTTAATCCAGAAAAAGGTTTATTCGATATAAATTTTGTCATTTAACGGGATCCACATTTTTTTATCTAGTAAGTTTAGTCTATCTCATCAGGTTTAATAGCTGTGCAAAGGTCATGAAGAGCACTTTAGAGACTATTCTCAGAAGATATAAGATACACAGTTCGTTTCTCGTGAAGATATCTCAAGCGTAATTTAATAAAAGCGTTAAAGTTACTTCTGGGAATACAAACTTTTTCATAGTTTGGGATAAGGAGATTTGTTTTAAATTCTTCTTATCGCATTCTTGGAAGACACTGAACTAGTATACAAGTTTTGTACTTATCACACTTTTTGAGTTGTACTGTTCACAGAAGACACACATCTCCTTTTGCATTCAGAGAATCCAAAACTTGTACTTCCATGAAATCTCGCCATCTAATTTTTGGGTGGTACACAATATTTCCTCTACTTCCTGTAAGCTATTAGTAGAAAAAGTAAAAAATATCAGCTTAATATTACTTTGTTTTCTTTGTAAATGTATCTAGTCATAGTGAGACTGCATAAAGAAAATAGATCATTAAAATATACAGCTCCTATACAATTCTGTAGAAATTTTTATTAATCAAACATCACTATAAATATGTTTTATCAGTTTTACAAGTGACTTGTCCACATCTACAGAAGGATTATTCGGAAGATCTCTACACTTATTTGAATCTATTTTCACAAATCGTGGTACACATGTTGGCTAAGGCCTTGAATAGACCAATCTGTAACTTTCCAATGTTATCCTAATTTACGGCTGAAGTGTGAGAGAGCAATTAATTCTCATTTATTTGCAGTTCTGTTAGTGTTTATTCATCGTGAGACTACATCTTCAAATCCTTCAAGAATTAATATGTCCTTAAATTTGATTCCATCAGTTACTCACAAAAATACGCAAAGGCAATAGCATATCACCTTCCTTCTCCTTTTTCTTAACTCTTATTTATGAACGGCCAATAACTGCTATTGTTTTCAGCATATATTCTATATTGGGCTTAAAGGATTGAGAAATGTTGCTTAGATGCCTCTTTAATAGATTAGAAGTTCTTAAATATGCATGAGATCACAGGTTTTAGTTCCCTTCCTTAGAAAATAATGCCAAGAACCTTTACGCCCCACCCCTCCGCCCAAAAAAAAAGCTCTCCACCATATTTGAACCCCCGACTTTGGGAACCAGAGGCTAGTATGTTACCCCTAGAAAATGGAGTACAACACATTTTGTAATGTCAATAGCAAAAATTACATTTACATACACAGATTTGTGAAAAATAAGCCATTATTATGTTAAATTCCAAAGAGCTTTACTTTAAAATGTACCCACTTTCTTTGCACGTCACTTTTTTTCTTCTTCTTCTTCTTCTTTTTAGGAAGCCTTAATTAGAGTTAGCCGAAAAAGGCTTTCCAATGTTCATCTTGCAGCCTATGAAGTGCGTCATAAAGTAATGCGTTTCCAACGCACACTTTTTAACGTTCCCAATGGCTCAAATTCCAGCACACATTATTCCTAAGCTCACGGTCACCCAAACTCCAAAGAACGTTATTTCAACGAAAAGTATTTCAGTGGCAGAGTAGACAGGCAGTACCAGAAAAAAGAAAAGGAAGAACATTTGTGGTCAGGAATAAGGATCGTCGAAGCACCTTTACAGCATTATATATGTCAAGTTAAATACGTCACGTCAGAATATGCAATTGTGAAATCTGAATTTACTCTTGTAAAATACTAGTTGCCTATTATCGCTAGGTATGTCAGAATTCAAAATGTTGCTTTGGTACTATCTTTTTACTCCGCATATTTCACATACTTTTTCTTCCATATCCTGTACACAGTATGCTGTGAGAAGGATTGCCATATTTAGAGAGGAAATGATGTACACCAAAACAAAGTACTCCTGTAACTAAGGTTCAAAATTAATATAAATGTATATATAGGCTCTGAGATTAATATCCTGTTCTATTGTAAGAGAAATTAGAAAGCAATGCAACCATTTACTCCCCTGTTGCTTGAATTTTAGCATCGTTTTACCTTGATAGATCATATAGAACAGTGAAATAACACAATGATTGAAATGATGCTCAAATGTGTTCGGATTCCCTAAGCTTAATGATTTCCGGTATCCATCCTCTCAGAATAAGTAAAAAACTAATAAAAACGCTTATCAAGTAATTCACACTAAACGAGCTTCGACTGTGGACTCAAGGTGTGAGGAGTGTGTTAACCAAACATTATGCTGATATTTATACCAAGCTCTTAATTGTCATAAATTCAGCACTGGAGTACGACTTAGAACCATTAGGCTATGTCGTCCTTCGTGGGGCGCGATTCTCCAACTCAGCCATGGAAAGTGTTTAGACAGTTTCTTTTATTAGGGTTGCTGTTTTTGGTCAAATTATAGCACTCAGTTGTGAGAAATATTCACTGTTAGGAGTCTGTAGCAATCTGTGAATCAAAGTACTAGTGAACGTAGGTGCTTACCACATCACTTCACTCTATATATTAGATGATCATTCCCTTTGCTTTCAATTGTGAGGAATTTGATCTTAAATGCAATGCTATAATCAATATGGAAAGGAAAGCCTAGTATTTTTTTTTTTCCTGAAGAACCCAATCACGAAACAAAATAACTTCTTTTCCTGTAATGGAAAGCACACCTATGATTGAATTGGAAGAATCATTGAATTCAATTAAATGATCATAACACTTACTGGAAGGCCAGAGATAAATATGTAAAAAATGTTATTCCAAAAGTTTGCTGTTAAATAAATGCAGAAATTACTCACTCGAATGCCCGACTCGGTAGCGTAGATGGTAGCATGTCTGCCTCACGTTCAAGAGGACCCGAGTTCCAATCTCGGTCAGGGTAAGTTACCTGGTTAAGGTTTATTCCGGGGTTTTCCCTTATCCTGAAAGACGAATGTCGGGTAACTCTAAGCTCCATGGACCCCGGACGCATTGAGCATCATTTCACCCATTTCATTCATCGTCCGATGTGATTAAATGTTGGGGGACGTAAATTACAACAACAACAACAACAACAACAACAACGCTCACTCGACTGTGCAGTAATATATTAGGAACGAATAACGTATTACGACTAGCGTTCCTTTTTAAAAATAATACTTAATGAGAAACGATTGCACCATTTCCTTTCCTTCTTTCCTTCTTTCCCTCTTTCCTTCATTCCTTCATTCCTCTCTTTCCTCCTTTTCTTCTTTCTTTCTTTCTTTCTTTCTTTCTCTCTTCCTTTCTCTCATTCTTTCTTTCTTTCTTTCTTTCTTTCTTTCTTTCTTTCTTTCTTTCTTTCTTTCTTTCTTTCTTTCTTTCTTTCTTGCTTGCTTTCTTTCTTTCTTTCTTTCTTTATTTCTTTCTTTCTTTCCCTATTTCTTTCTGTCTTTCTTTCTCTCCTTCTTTCTGTCTCTCTTTCTTTCTCTTTTAACACTTTCTTTCTTTCTTTCTTTCTTTCTTTCTTTCTTTCTGTCTTTCTTTCTTTCTCTCTTTCTTTCTCTTTCTTTGTCTCTTTCCTTGTTTTTTCCTTCTCTTTTTTCACTCTCTTTCTTTCTCTCTTTCTCTCATTTATTTCTTTTCTTAATGTTAACATAGAAAATTGCTCACATCTCTTATTATACCTATTAATGTTAAATCATATCTCCAAAGCGTATTTTATTTTCTTATTTTGATGCTTACAACGTCTATAAATATTTAAATCCTCTTTAGAACACTACTTATAGGCAGGCGGGTCCACACTTGCATGGTGTTTTGTGGGTTTGGATGTAACTGTGTTTGTGTGCGGGCAATTCCCGAATTTTAAAATTCAAATTTCTCTATTATGAAATGTTGCCTTTTGCTGTACATTTTACTGTACCAAAATCATTAATATATTCTACGAATTTGATTATGCAGAAATTTCATTTATGTGATAATCTCTCAACATTTGATTTACCATAAGAACGCAGAATAATGTATCAGAAATCATAACAGAAGAGGTATATGAAACTAATTTGATAAAACAGAGCAATACTGAGGAGTTAGAACAGTCGCCTCTCACCAAGGTAGTTCAGAGTTGAATCTCAGGGAACCACATATGGGTTTTGTAGGGGCCCTGTCTTCTGCAAAACCATGGCTCCTGTGGTGGCCCTCAGTCTCCTCTCGCCTCATCTTTCCAACCAGGGATACCCCACTTGGGGCATAGGTTACAATGAGCCTAGTCTGGCTGTCGTGCCGATATAATGCAGTTCCAATTCGTTACTCTCTTATCAGGCTTCGGCTGTTCTCTGTGATCTAAGAGATTGTTTTCTCTTTGACAGACCACTTTTGAATCCTGGGGGTAATAAGTTCTTCAGAAAAGGAATGATAAGGTAAAGAATAAAATATACACAATTGTTGTTCCTTTTTTAAATACTTTTTTTCTTTTTAACACTAATAGACTAATTGATAATACAAAGACACTAGTGGATTTTTTTTTCTAAAAATAACCACACTCAAACGATGTTTAGTATTTTAGCAAATGTTTGATAATTATTAAAAACTCGAAATTTAATATATAGCCTAAGGTTTTGGATAGATACAGTCAACAATTCAATGCCATGGCCGGGATCTGAACCATGGATCTCCTGGTTTCCGTCCAGTCACTCTAACCCATTGAGCTACCATAGCCAACGTGCCATCCTGACACTAAATTCTCCATTTGACTCGGCCGCGCCGTGGCTCAGTAGTTAGACCGCTTGGCTCTCACCAAGGCGGCCCAGGTTTGATCCCAGGCGACCGCAAAGTGAGATTTGTGGTGGACGACACGGCGCTGGGGCGGGTTTTCTCCGGGACCTCCGGTTTCCCACGCCATCTCATTCCACCGGTGCTCCATCTTCATCTCATGTATCATCAGTGACATCGCCTGCGGTGCCGTATGTAGTAAAAGCGGACGTTAAACACTACACATTTCATTACATTTCCATTTGACTCATATATTTCCCCGGTAAACCACTAGGGGCTCTCGCATCCGAGATACACCGTTTGTGGCGACTTACCGAAACCTTGCCCTATATCGGCTAGTATGAAGAAATGATTAATTTCCATCAGTTAATCGAAATTCAATAGTTTTCTTCCATTTTATTTATTAAACGTGCGGAATATTATTAATTTTTCTATTTGGTATCTAGTCATATTACAGTTACCATTCTTAAGATCTTATTAAACGGAGTTTTCATACTCCACCTTTATGAGTCACTCAAAAAGTTTTGGGATTGTGGATATAGACAAGAAACAAGTTACACTATATGTACCACCTCTATACTTTTAGCTAGTGGTTGTTCAGAAGTGTCTAATTAGGTATTTTTTGAAAAAAAAAAAGGTCATTTTTATTTGAGATCTTCCTCCATCAGGAATGTTGCCAAGCATAACAATACCGGATGATAGACATATTCTGTAACATCTAAAGAAAAATGCCATAACCTAAATTTATTCGAAAACGTTTTCGATGATTCGGTTTCCTCAAAACCGAAGGTCTAATGATTTTGAATAAATTATATTTTAAGACCTTCTCATTAAAAATGAAATTTTTATTTTGAAATATTTAGAGAATAGCCTCTGAAGATTTCATCATTCTGGGTGACTCTTGAAAAACTATTAAACTTCAAGAGAAAGACAAATAAAATGTAGGTCTGAATTCTAAAGAATACAATCTGTCAACTATATTGTTGTGGAGACTTCTTTTTTCGATATTTTCTTTATAAATACTTTGCATTTTAAAATACTTACACTTCACTGAAGTAGTAAGACACTGTTAGTTTTTCTTTTCTTTTTCTTAATTAAGAGAGTCTAAAGACGCGTATTTCCATTAATACTTGGTATACAGGAAAATTCTCTTAAGTCATCTTTGTTCTAAATGACTTTTGATCCACTAAAAGGTATGAAAAATATTATTTCACAAAAAAACGTTAAATTTCGTACAATCTCATAATTTAGATCAAATAATTTTTACTTGGAAATGACCACATAGGTGGTCCTTCTTATTGGTGTGAGGTACCATTTTAAGAGGAAAATCCGAATGGGTTTTCCTCCCTCCCTTCCCTTCCTCCCTCCATCCCTTACTTTTTCGTGCCTCCCTCTCACCCTTTCTCTTTCTCTCCACACCTTTCCTCATTTGTTTAATTTTTTGTAAGGAAAACGGAATTTTAAAGCCATTGCACGACACTCATAAAATATTTGCTTAAGGTCTACTGCGTTCCACTAATTCCTGTTCACCTATAAAGAACTATGCAATGAAAGCTTTCTGCAGCATGAATTAGATAGAAAGAATACGCTTTTTCAATAATTATGTGCTCAAGAATTCCAGAGAAAGTCATATGAATACAGTATGGACTCCTTTTTCGCAAAATATGTACTTGCTGACTGACATTGGTGAATTGGATTCCTTTTATATTGTATTTCTCTAGTTTATATTAATAATTCCGTAAGATTTGAAATGACATGTGCCTTTTAATGTTGTTTATAAGTAGTACTCTTATCAGTTTCAGACTTCGTGTCATTTATGTTTGCTATGTGTTTTTTCATGGGTTAATAATAAATACACATAATAAAGAGGTAAATGAAGCTAAAAATAAAACCAGTGTCGTTTTAAATGGAAAACAAAAGCACACAATAACAGGTATGGGAATTGTTCCTGTATCAGGGAAGCAAAATATGCACAGTAATCTTTCGAACTGCACTAGTTATGTCATATTAATGATCAAATTATGGTACCCTTTTGTATTACTAGTGATGCAGCTTAAATTAAATAAACCATGGTTCATTTATGAAGCTGGTTTGGAGACATCAGCTTTAGTTCTGCTGTCTTGAACCACTTCATTACGAAACATGCGGGTCCAATCAACATACAGGCATCTGCCATGTAGCATCGTTGTAGATACAAATGATGACGTGTATTAATTCTGCTAATGGAATAGGCTTGCACAGTCTAGTGTTAAAAGATGAATTGATGTAAAAGCAGCTATTTGGGTCATTCAATTTCAATTTATCAACAGTTTTACGAAAAACTTAGCCACCCATAAAATCGAGAACTCGAGAGAGATGACTTTGTTTCAAACAAAAATAACCAGAAATTTTGTTGCAAAACAAGTTCCTAAGTGTCTGGATTCGGATAACATACAATTTCTTTAAAATACCTTTAAAATGACTATAAAATCTATATTATAATAACATGGTCTACAGAAATAAACTTTTTTCTTTGACAATAGTAAAAATAATAGATCTAGAAGTATTCTTCATGTAGAATTCAAATTTTATTTCAGTTTCTTCCCATCAGGCAGTAGTTTTTTGTGAAACTCATCTGAATTTTTTATAATTTATCTAAGGTAATTTAGACTTTTATCTAAGTCTAAGTTACCTAGGAAGTATTAGATACCGACTTTCGGAGATATTTTACAACTTTAATATCTCTTTTCTTCGTTGCCAAGCTGTCAGCTAGCATTTTGTAGGTAACTCCACTTGCCTTGGTACCTCTTTTCCATAGTAGAAATTTCCAGACGAAAATGCTCTCCGTGCTCATCGTTAACAGCCCCAAGATTTTCTGGGAAGAAGTCTAAATGAGAGTCCAAGAAGTGAATTTTCAAAGACATATTACATCCCATAGCTTTATAGGAATGCAGAAGATCAGCCATTATGTCACGATAGCTTTGTGCTTTTGGTTTGCAAGGAAGTTGCAAAAAAAAAAAAAAAATGGCTGCTCTTTCCAGTAGATTTAACAGTCCTTCAAAAGCTCATCAGTTATTAATGACCGTATTTATGGTCCTATAAAAATCCTTTCCTTTAATTTAGCATTACTGACTTTTATTTTGAGTAAATTGCATTTCAGTACAACAATACACCGAACTGTTTGTCTATAGTTTTTACAATATTTTTCATAACTGCTAATTTACAACTACTACCCTTTATCTGATTGAGATAGTGAAATTTTCAGGATTCCGGGATATATAACACATTTTTCTGGCCAGGTACAAAAGATTCATGTTTAGGCCATGATTTTCTAACGTACTGAGAGCTCTTGTCTCTAACATTCGCACAAAAAACAGCAAAATTTGGTGAACCCAAGAAACCCGCAGATATCCCATTTACAATTTTCACACTGAATTTTCTCGAAACCTAGTTTATATTTTCATGCGTCTCTTTCACATCAGCAGCATGTGCTACAGATACCTACTGATGGAAGTTTATTGCCAAAATGTAGCAACACAGCATCTATACTGACTTCAGAGAAATCTGTGAACAATTGCTGCTGATTCCAACCTGCACAGTGTTGCTGTTGATGCTTGAGCATGATATTACATGATATTACATTTCTTTAAATAAGGTTTAAATAAAAATACTACATATAAGGTCAAATATAACACTGAAATCAGATTTTAAAAATGAGCTTTAAAAGACACTGTGCGGATGGAAAAATTACGAAAAAATGCACAATGAAAACATTACCTAGATTCATTAATCGTATTTATTGTGAAGAAAATATTTTCCACCAGCTTAATTTTAAAATTATTACTAAAACTAAAATGTAATTTATTAAACCTTAGTGTACGAATATATATATATATATATATATATATATATATATATGTGTGTGTGTGTGTGTGTGTGTGTGTCTGTGTGTGTGTGTGTGTGTGTGTGTGTGTGTGTGTGTGTGTGTGTGTGTGTGTGTGTGTGTGTGTGTGTGTGTGTGTGTGTGTGTGTGTGTGTGTAAATTTATATGTGAGAATGAGTGCTATGTACAAATAGGAAAAGCAGATACATAT
The DNA here is from genome assembly GCA_030765055.1 of Mantis religiosa. Taxonomy (NCBI): domain Eukaryota; kingdom Metazoa; phylum Arthropoda; class Insecta; order Mantodea; family Mantidae; genus Mantis; species Mantis religiosa. Next base: position 68,954,753 of record CM060951.1, on the reverse strand, counting down.
GAATAATGAAATAGCTAAGAAAAGTAATTAAAGTCTATATATAATTTGTTTAAAGAATCTGAGAATAAGTCAAGAAATTATGTTTGTATAAAACCTTAAAAAACTAGAATTAGCCTCCTTCTAATTTCAATAGCAGCTTGAGTACGTAGTTATTGAATCAAAATGGTCAAGTCGACCATTTCATTCTTGAATGCATAGATCCTCTTACAAAGGCAAGCCCTTTATCTACAAACAAGTCTTTACAGACCAACTGTTAAACAGGAATGCATTTTTTCCCAGAATACCAGTAGCGGTTATTAAAATAGTGACCTTTCTGATATGGACAGTTAACCTTACGTAAATAAACTCTTTATATAAATATGCCACTAAATGCAACCTAATGATTAATTAAAAAGCACAAAGGATAAGGAAATGAAATAATGAATAAAATCTATAAAAATTGGATATTGAACTAGCTTTACCTTCTCTGCTCATTTTTATGCAGACTAGTCTTAAAATGCTTATTCTTTTATCTATTTCATATAAATCGATATAGACTTTATAGAAAGGATTTCTTGTTATTTTATTTTAGTTAAAATGAAAATAGAGAAATACACAGCTTTAAGCGATACACAAATCCTTTACTAAATGGCTCCTTTGTGATTAATTTGAAACTCCATTCTATATAAACACCCAGGAGGGCTAAAAAAAAGTAAAATTTCGCTTCGTTACAAGATGCTCATTGATTTGAATTACTAAGTTACGTATTTAACAGACATACACACATGCACACAGTGATGTACCATTTTATAAAGGAAACTTTGGACGAATTGCTTGATACCTGCTACGTTAGTAGTAATGGAACTAAAAAGCAGCAGTTCTTTTATATTTTGTCTGCATTACCTTTATAAAATTATGTATAATATAGAAGACACCCTCTATGAAGCGTCGGTCGCACAAATTGAGGCCCATGCTAGATCTATCTGTCTTTTTTTTAATTCACACTTAGAACAGTTCTATAAAGGTAATAAAACTTTTATGACAGAATTTACTTAGAAGATCGAGATTGATTCATGTGGGTATCTACTAATAATAGATTCTGGCAAACTGATAAGGAAAGCAGTTTTGGAAACTGGATGTTTCGGCACGTTTCCGTAGTTTACCTAGAGTAACTTGCAGTCACAGTGACATTTTGCACATTTAGTTGAAGTTAGTAGTAACGTTTGATTACTACACTGCGGAATTTGTTTGCTAACGCAACTCAAAGCACAAGATTTCAGCGCACAAAACCTTTTTATTTTGGCCGAACATAAATTGCTTTCTGTCACGGATGCGCAGCGCTGACAGAAAATATTGGAAACCGTGGGCTATAAAACGGCCTTCCGGCTTCATCACGAGTGTTCGAAAAACAAGGAGCTAAGTCGTTAAGAGTAATTTACAGGAGCGGATAAACATTTCTGCTAACGTGCTGAGTGCGGCATGAGTGTGTCGGATTGTCTGATTGACACCTTCATGGGATCAGAGGAGATTCAATTTCCTTTTCTCCCTTATCCAACTATCTACAGTACGCTTGCCAATTCTAACTTCCTTCGTTTCTTATAATCATGTATTTTTAAATAACTGAAATACTAGCTAAATACAATTTAATTAGTGTTGTTTTTAGTTTACTAGCATTCTTTTTAACTTTTTCCCTCATATTTTAAAATAATAATAAAAAACAAGCATGTATTATGTATAAAAATAACTGCGATTCACATGAATGCTTTGTCAGAATGATTTAAAATTAAGTGATTTGGACGTTCATATATGAAACACATGTAAACAACATTCAATATTTATAATTTAAGTCACAATAATGATGTTATGGCAGGGAAATTAAATAAAAATCACAAATGTTACAAAGCATAAATAAAACAAATGGCTAATTTTGACAACTTCTGCTTTTTTTCAGTAAATATACTTATTTCTTATTGCTTCAAATTGCATGAAATTGCATAAAATCATTAAGAAGTGCTTCAGAGAATATTCAGTGATTTTTATTTGTTACGCCAGCATCTCATTTTGATCAAATTATAGCAATTGTTGAGAACAAAAAAGAGCGAAAATCGTTTCAAATTTATATAATTGAAATTTTAGGACGTCGTGACAGTCTACCTTACATTTTGAAAAATACTGAAAAGTGAAATGTTTTTGTATCTATTTAGTTTAAGTCCCCCCCCCTCTCTCTCTCTCTCTCTCTCTCTCTCTCTCTCTCTCTCTCTCTCTCTCTCTCTCTCTCTCTCTCTCTCTCTCGATCTTCCACTCACACAAAGACGGATACTGTTTAAAGTTTCTTTTTTAAATTTTTTATATCCAGACAGGCTAAAAACAGGTACTTTTGGTGAATTCTTATTATAGATGTTCACATGCAAAGCAACACCTCCTCTACGTTCTATAGCTAGATATAACAGAAAATAAAAATTGAACTTCAGAACTAATAACACATTCCACATTCTTACAATGTATACGAAACAAAATTACAAGGGAAGGTAACTGTTTCTTCCCAAAGAATGGTATAAAACAGAAAATAGTGAAAGTGGGTTGACTCAGGGACGTTTTAATTTAACTCTGAGTTATTTATAAACCCTTACTAAACTGCCAGAAAGAGTTTCTATATCCTAAGTTGCTTATTTTTGTAATATCATTTGATAGAGCATATGCGCACATGTAGCTTGAGCGTAGTACTTGATGATTATCTCATCCACTTATATTTAGCAACTTTATCGTTTAAGCATTCATAAAATTAAGAAACTACCGAAACATTTTAAATTATTTATTTATATGAATGAATGGAATGAGGTTTAAGAATGCAAAACCTGAAATGTCATAAGCGTCCATAATTATATACATAAATCGCTTTAAACAATTGGAAACTTTTAGTGCTCATGTTTTAAGTTAGATTTTTAGATTTTACGCAGCATGTTAAAGCAATTATATAAATTGTAGTACAAATTTTTCGTTGAAAATTTAGTCCTTGCGGAAGTGATTCAATATTAGATATTACTTAATAGCTAATTTAACATTTATCAAATTTATTCTCTATATCTCTAGCTTCAGAGACCTTAACTACAATTTCGTGAAGAAAACTTTAATTTTTAGATTTACTCTTAATCTTTAAAGTTCCTTATTTTTAAATGGAGCATATTAGCTAGAAATATTACGATTTAAATGTATCCTGTGATGTAATTTCTAAATCTTTCAGTTGTTATTAAAATGATTTTAAACTTTTTAACCTGCTCTTCTAATGTCGTATAATAATTGTGAACTGTTTTAAATTTCCTCCAGAAATGTGATAGTACTTGAGAAAAAAATGCCTATATTACCTTACTTAATAAAGCTTTACACAAGAACACAGAAGTCCTAACATTAAGAAAATAAAAGTACCAGTATTTTCAAATTATAATCCAAAAAATGTATGCATATATTGTTTAATTCTTTCGGTTGATTAGAAAACTTGTATGTCTAAATATAATTTTATGAACAATTCTATTCACTGCTCGAATTTATTGAGTAGTTTAAAAGTGCAACGAACACCATACGCCATTTATTAAAGTTCATTTTCTTTTAATTTCTGACGAAGACTTGAAAAATATTGATTGTGACTCCATAATATAGAATATTTTAATGGACAAAAGGTAAGAAACTTTAAATTCAAGCAATGGTCATTGGAAGTAAATACAGACCACCGTGTGGTTATGTTCATTTAAATGGCCATACGTTGAAACTTCAAGAAATTCTGGGACCAACAGCCAGAGTATGTATGTAAAGTTGGTTCAAAGTGGTTTATTGGAAGTGAATATTAATTTGCAAAATTGCGAAAGTGTTGATAAATTTTAAGTTTCGAGAACATTTAGTAGTTAAAATAATTAAAAATAAACCTTGTAAATTTATAGCATAAAAACTTGTATATAAGACCGAATGACTTCAATATTCTTTTAGTTTAGAAACTTATAATATATTCAATAAAGGAAAACTAGAGAAAGCTTTGCTTAAATCGCTATAATTTAAGATATTCTAGCCTCTGTAAACAAAATATGTTAAGAGCGCGTGTCTGTTTCGTTTTAAACGGAGAATAAAGGTAAAATTTAGAGAACAGAGGGATGTCTCAGAGATGTTCCTTGAAACCCTCTCTAAAAATGTCCTTGACCTCAAAAGCTTTGAGATTTATCGATTTCTGCAGCACGTGTTCGATAGTTTTAAAGGAACCACGGAATTCGGGGTCATAAAAATTAAGCTCCAAGAGCTACGAAGTTGAAGGCGAATGTACAACTGATATACTGTATTAATCATTATTTGCATATATAGGTAGTGTTACTCTTAAAGTATGTAGATGCTGTGTATCGATACACATGATGGCGAGTGCATTAGAACTCTTTACTAAGTTTCATAAGTGTGTACTCCCAGTGGTATATACAAGATACAAATGGTAGTTCCAGAATATTTAAATTACAAAATGATGCTTAACTTGCAAAAGAGCAGCAAACTGGGATCGTGTTAATCCTGACAATCATATTTGAACTTGAGAGCATGTATGAAATCTAATTATTCTATAGTTCGTTTACATATAAATCTAGTAAATAAGCTTATAAAACATGTGTTATTCAACAATACAAAATTGCTATTAAATGTAAATACAATTACATTACACCGTGGGCCATTTACGATGTGAAATATAATGTGAACAAATCCAGTGCAACCTGTTAAATTTGAACTACCTTGTACTATTTTGTATGACGTGAGCTAAGTGTTATTACATTTTATAGCTATCTTCAGATACCACAACCCTAACTATCTATATATTTTCAGGGATGTTATTAAATTACGATGCTCATTATAAATATATGTATCAATCCAAACTTCTAGACCTGAATATTTATGCTTATTTTACTACTACGTCGTTAGAAAATTCTACAAACGTGGAAATAAAGTTGATAGTGGAGAGCGTTTAGAACCGCGTGCGCGAATGTCAAGCTTTTTAGCTACCACATAGGCAAATATGATAAGTAACTGTATTTAACACTGACAGCGCAACTGCTTCAAAAGCTTAGAGGGAAGTCAACGCGGGATGCCTATTTCTTTAGTTTATATTCTGAGGTTAAGTTCCTACATTTTTTAATTCTATTTTATTGGTTAGCCTGTTATAATTAATAATAATGATATTAGTTATAATAATAATAATAATAATAATAATAATAATAATAATAATAATAATAATAATAATAATAATAATAATAATAATAATAATAATAATAATAATAATAATAATAATAATAATAATAATAATAATAATAATAATAATAATAATAATAATAATAATAATAATAATAATAATAATAATAATAATAATAATAATAATAATAATAATAATAATAATAATAATAATAATAATAATAATAATAATAATAATAATAATAATAATAATAATAATAATAATAATAATAATAATAATAATAATAATAATAATAATAATAATAATAATAATAATAATAATAATAATAATAATAATAATAATAATAATAATAATAATAATAATAATAATAATAATAATAATAATAATAATAATAATAATAATAATAGTAATAATAATAATAATAGTAATAATAATAATAATAATAGTAATAATAATAATAGTAATAATAATAATAATAATAGTAATAATAATAATAATAGTAATAATAATAATAATAATAATAATAATAATAATAATAATAATAATAATAATAATAATAATAATAATAATAATAATAATAATAATAATAATAATAATAATAATAATAATAATAATAATAATAATAATAATAATAATAATAATAATAATAATAATAATAATAATAATAATAATAATAATAATAATAATAATAATAATAATAATAATAATAATAATAATAATAATAATAATAATAATAATAATAATAATAATAATAATAATAATAATAATAATAATAATAATAATAATAATAATAATAATAATAATAATAATAATAATAATAATAATAATAATAATAATAATAATAATAATAATAATAATAATAATAATAATAATAATAATAATAATAATAATGTAACGCGAGCGCTGGAACACCCTGTGGAAGCAGCTGGGAGCGGAAGACAGGGGAGGTTCGTGTTAGCCACACCTCCCCCTCGTCTGTCTTATAGTGGTGACAGGCAGTGGTCGGGAGAAAAACATGACTGTGCCGCCTGTTTCTCTTACACCTGGTTCTCGATCATTCTTTTACTGGAACATTCCTGTGGATACTAGAAGGCGGCGATATTCCTATAAAAAGGGGCTGCCGGAGCGAAGTGAAGTCAGTCAGTCAGTCAGTTGGTTAGTGAGTGTGGGTGAGGAGACAGTCGCAGTTCTTGGTGTAAGAGTTAGTCAGTGACGTGTTAATGAACGAGTAGATTGTGCAACGGAAGACTGTACGTAACTGGTATGTGCATCGGAGTTTATGTAATCGCGAGTACAAGTGAAATTGTAACGGACGAACTGGTGAATTGTAATTGTGTGCAGCAAGTAATTCTGTGTAATTGGCAAGAGTTTAACTGTAAGTCGGTGGAAATAAAGAACATTTTTGAGTGGTGAAATTGGACTTTTCATTCCTCGAACCCACAAAGTCACACTGGTGTCAGGAAGCGGGAAGACAACAGCACCGAACATTACAGCCATGGAATCCGCAGTGGAAATGCTTTTGGCGAAGGTGAACGAGTTAGTAACAAAGACGGAAGCGGCAAATAACAGCCTGGCTGCGAAGCTGGAGACTATGGATGACAACCTGGCCGCGGAACTGAAACAAATGAAGACGGACAACGACAACATCGCTGGGAAGATGGAAGAAATGAAGGCCGAATTAACAACGGAAATAGAAGCGGCAAATAACAACCTGGCCGCAAAGCTGGAAGAAATGAAGACGGCTAACGATAACCTCACGGAGAAGACGGAAGAAATGAAGGAGGCGAACGAGGTCCTCGCCGCAAAGTTTGAGGAACGGTTGGCCGGCGTGAGGGATGACGTCACGAACCTGGGCAAGCGGAAGGGTCAAGTAGACGACCGCCTTAATGATTTAGAGGAAAAGGCCGACAACATCGCAAAACCCCTCACCCGCCAGACGGAGGAAAACCGGCCTTATGTGTGGACGGAGGATGCCGAAGACGCTTTCCAGCACCCGAAGGAGACCCTGTGCAGTGCTCCAATTTTGGGTTTCCCACAACCGGGTGGCGCCTTCATTGTGGACACCGACGCTAGCGACCATTACATTGGAGGTGTCCTATCGCAGATCCAGGACGGCCATGAGCGCACAAGAGTGGAAGAGAAGGAGCGTGCCGCAGCAGTCCGAGTAGTTGTGGCAGTGCCTGCTGAAGGCTGGGATAGCGCAGGCCTGAGGAGGGAGCAGCTGGCGGACGCAGTCTTGGGGCCACTCTTGAGGGAAGTGGACGCAGGGACGAGACCAACCTGGGAAGACAACGCACCGAGGAGCGCCACCTACAAGTCGTACTGGGCCCAATGGGACTCGTTTAAGACCAGAGAGGGCGTGCTGTTCTGGGTATGGGAGTCACCCGATGGGAAGGCGCAGAGAGAACAGTTGGTACTTCCCCGGAGCAAGGTCCCGGAAGTCTTGGAGGAAGTGCACGCCGGTACTTCAGGAGGACACCTGGGAGCGAACCGTATGATTCACAAACTGCGGCAGCGCTACTTCTGGCTCAGACTCCGGGCAGATGCTGGTGGTACACCTGGACCGCCTCGCACGCTACGATGGGGCTGTTCGGGGCGAACAGCTTTGAGGAGGGAGCAGTGTAACGCGAGCGCTGGAACACCCTGTGGAAGCAGCTGGGAGCGAAGACAGGGGAGGTTCGTGTTAGCCACACCTCCCCCTCGTCTGTCTTATAGTGGTGACAGGCAGTGGTCGGGAGAAAAACATGACTGTGCTGCCTGTTTCTCTTACACCTGGTTCTCGATCATTCTTTTACTGGAACATTCCTGTGGATACTAGAAGGCGGCGATATTCCTATAAAAAGGGGCTGCCGGAGCGAAGTGAAGTCAGTCAGTCAGTCAGTTGGTTAGTGAGTGTGGGTGAGGAGACAGTCGCAGTTCTTGGTGTAAGAGTTAGTCAGTGACGTGTTAATGAACGAGTAGATTGTGCAACGGAAGACTGTACGTAACTGGTATGTGCATCGGAGTTTATGTAATCGCGAGTACAAGTGAAATTGTAACGGACGAACTGGTGAATTGTAATTGTGTGCAGCAAGTAATTCTGTGTAATTGGCAAGAGTTTAACTGTAAGTCGGTGGAAATAAAGAACATTTTTGAGTGGTGAAATTGGACTTTTCATTCCTCGAACCCACAAAGTCACACTGGTGTCAGGAAGCGGGAAGACAACAGCACCGAACATTACAGCCATGGAATCCGCAGTGGAAATGCTTTTGGCGAAGGTGAACGAGTTAATAACAAAGACGGAAGCGGCAAATAACAGCCTGGCTGCGAAGCTAGAGACTATGAATGACAACCTGGCCGCGGAACTGAAACAAATGAAGACGGCCAACGACAACATCGCCGGGAAGATGGAAGAAATGAAGGCCGAATTAACAACGGAAATAGAAGCGGCAAGTAACAACCTGGCCGCAAAGCTGGAAGAAATGAAGACGGCTAACGATAACCTCACGGAGAAGACGGAAGAAATGAAGGAGGCGAACGAGGTCCTCGCCGCAAAGTTTGAGGAACGGTTGGCCGGCGTGAGGGATGACGTCACGAACCTGGGCAAGCGGAAGGGTCAAGTAGACGACCGCCTTAATGATTTAGTAGAGGAAAAGGCCGACAACATCGCAAAACCCCTCACCCGCCTGACGGAGGAAAACCGGCCTTATGTGTGGACGGAGGACGCCGAAGACGCTTTCCAGCACCCGAAGGAGACCCTGTGCAGTGCTCCAATTTTGGGTTTCCCACAACCGGGTGGCGCCTTCATTGTGGACACCGACGCTAGCGACCATTACATTGGAGGTGTCCTATCGCAGATCCAGGACGGCCATGAGCGCACAAGAGTGGAAGAGAAGGAGCGTGCCGCAGCAGTCCGAGTAGTTGTGGCAGTGCCTGCTGAAGGCTGGGATAGCGCAGGCCTGAGGAGGGAGCAGCTGGCGGACGCAGTCTTGGGGCCACTCTTGAGGGAAGTGGACGCAGGGACGAGACCAACCTGGGAAGACTACGCACCGAGGAGCGCCACCTACAAGTCGTACTGGGCCCAATGGGACTCGTTGAAGACCAGAGAGGGCGTGCTGTTCTGGGTATGGGAGTCACCCGATGGGAAGGCGCAGAGAGAACAGTTGGTACTTCCCCGGAGCAAGGTCCCGGAAGTCTTGGAGGAAGTGCACGCCGGTACTTCAGGAGGACACCTGGGAGCGAACCGTATGATTCACAAACTGCGGCAGCGCTACTTCTGGCTCAGACTCCGGGCAGATGCTGGTGGTACACCTGGACCGCCTCGCACGCTACGATGGGGCTGTTCGGGGCGAACAGCTTTGAGGAGGGAGCAGTGTAACGCGAGCGCTGGAACACCCTGTGGAAGCAGCTGGGAGCGGAAGACAGGGGAGGTTCGTGTTAGCCACACCTCCCCCTCGTCTGTCTTATAGTGGTGACAGGCAGTGGTCGGGAGAAAAACATGACTGTGCTGCCTGTTTCTCTTACACCTGGTTCTCGATCATTCTTTTACTGGAACATTCCTGTGGATACTAGAAGGCGGCGATATTCCTATAAAAAGGGGCTGCCGGAGCGAAGTGAAGTCAGTCAGTCAGTCAGTTGGTTAGTGAGTGTGGGTGAGGTGACAGTCGCAGTTCTTGGTGTAAGAGTTAGTCAGTGACGTGTTAATGAACGAGTAGATTGTGCAACGGAAGACTGTACGTAACTGGTATGTGCATCGGAGTTTATGTAATCGCGAGTACAAGTGAAATTGTAACGGACGAACTGGTGAATTGTAATTGTGTGCAGCAAGTAATTCTGTGTAATTGGCAAGAGTTTAACTGTAAGTCGGTGGAAATAAAGAACATTTTTGAGTGGTGAAATTGGACTTTTCATTTCTCGAACCCACAAAGTCACAATAATAATAATAATAATAATAATAATAATAATAATAATAATAATAATAATAATAATAATAATAATAATAATAATAATAATAATAATAATAATAATAATAATAATAATAATAATAATAATAATAATAATAATAATAATAATAATAATAATAATAATAATAATAATAATAATAATAATAATAATAATAATAATAATAATAATAATAATAATAATAATAATAATAATAATAATAATAATAATAATAATAATAATAATAATAATAATAATAATAATAATAATAATAATAATAATAATAATAATAATAATAATAATAATAATAATAATAATAATAATAATAATAATAATAATAATAATAATAATAATAATAATAATAATAATAATAATAATAATAATAATAATAATAATAATAATAATAATAATAATAATAATAATAATAATAATAATAATAATAATAATAATAATAATAATAATAATAATAATAATAATAATAATAATAATAATAATAATAATAATAATAATAATAATAATAATAATAATAATAATAATAATAATAATAGTAATAGTAATAATAATAGTAATAGTAATAATAATAGTAATAGTAATAGTAATAGTAATAGTAATAGTAATAGTAATAGTAATAGTAATAGTAATAGTAATAATAATAGTAATAGTAATAATAATAATAATAGTAATAATAATAATAATAATAATAATAATAATAATAATAATAATAATAATAATAATAATAATAATAATAATAATAATAATAATAATAATAATAATAATAATAATAATAATAATAATAATAATAATAATAATAATAATAATAATAATAATAATAATAATAATAATAATAATAATAATAATAATAATAATAATAATAATAATAATAATAATAATAATAATAATAATAATAATAATAATAATAATAATAATAATAATAATAATAATAATAATAATAATAATAATAATAATAATAATAATAATAATAATAATAATAATAATAATAATAATAATAATAATAATAATAATAATAATAATAATAATAATAATAATAATAATAATAATAATAATAATAATAATAATAATAATAATAATAATAATAATAATAATAATAATAATAATAATAATAATAATAATAATAATAATAATAATAATAATAATAATAATAATAATAATAATAATAATAATAATAATAATAATAATAATAATAATAATAATAATAATAATAATAATAATAATTACAGGAAGTAGTGTACTATCAATTCTTAAAATGCCAATAGATCGTTACTAAGCAAACACTAAACATGTAATGGATTAATAAAAATTTAAATTTTCAAAAACCTCATTTCTGTTTCCCATCAAATGTACCGTCCTTCATGTTGACTCCAAGGTTGATTACATATTTTAATAAAATTATATTTTAGATTTCAATAAAAATTATTCGAAGTGATAGATAAGGTTAAATTAGTTTCTACACTTTCATATAAATTGTTGTAAAATATTATATATATTTCACCTTGTAATATCCTAATTGCTTATAAAATTTAATATTAATTACTTCACATACAATAACAGAAATAAAAAATTACTTAGGATATTTCCCCAATTCCTAACATTAAAATTTCCAATTGTACACTTCCAAAACCTTTTTGATTTAAAAAAATCTTTAAACTGTCATTTACATCTAGTAGACGTTGAAGTCAGCAAATAGTTGTACTTATTTTACATGGAAGGTGACAATAATTTTGCAAAGGGGATCAATGAGATCTAATCACATGCTCTGTAAGCATATGACAAACGAAGATAGTATCTTTAGGTTTAGGCAATGTTACAGAAACCAAAAAAAAAAAAAAAAAAATAAATAAATAAAAATAAAATAAGAACAAGGCGCAAAGAGAAATACATGAACAAACTCACATAGGAAATACTCCGAAAGTTTTCATGACCCTTTTTCATCATTTCTATTCCAAAGTATGCTATATGTTTTAAGAGAATCTGTAACTTTGCTTCAGCACTCTTCCCAGTTGACATCATGCATTATTTACAAAATATTCATTACTTGTGTTTTATTTAATTGGTATATCAAATTGCAATAATATCAAATATCCAATCGAGAATTTTACTGAAAATACAAAATGGAAAACGCTTTCTAAGTAGAGCTTTCTGGAGAATTTTCAGAAAAATCTTACTCTTTATTAGCTATGAGGTCTAACTTAAATTTGATATATAATGAAGTTTTCGTTTTATGTCTTTGTATTATGATATGCGCGCATGGCTTATTAAAAGTATATTTTTGGATTCATTTGTTCTCAAAACATTCCCTTGCACTGAGACTTCCATAATGAAGTTTTAGTAGAATGCGATGCTTCCTTTACCATATATAATAAGTGGTAGAGAATAATAAGTATGACATGACACAAGAAGGCGAAAGTATACTGAAGCCGTTTATCAACTGATTGCCAAACCAGATTATATAAACAGATGATAATTCAGGGGATGCAGCTAGCCTGGTCTACGCCGATTCAATGTGCAAGTTAAAGGAACAGGGTACTGTCCACCCATCACAAGAAGGCAAGCGGAGTTGAAGAAAGAGAGGGGCTTAAAGTGTTTATCTGCTCTGGTAGTAGATCTGCTTACTAGGACATGGGTGTATGAGAGTCTATATAAGGCATCCATGCTGCTATAGAATCTCGTTTTAGTAAATGCAGTGATAGGTACTACATAGCAAAGCGAGAAAGCGTATCGACAAAAATTCGCAACACAGAGATGTTAACCTTAACTTATCGCACTTACACGGTGAGTCCGGTGTATGTATGCTCTGTTCAGATATAATCACGTCTTCTGGACAGCAATGTGTCATAGATCGGCAGGCGCGAGAAAACATACCATATAGACACACGCAGCTTCCAATCACTCTATTTGTGTTTCGTAGCTTACTGTACATAAGGAACGATGGCAGCGCTGGTCACCCGAAGGTCGATACGCCTGAACGCTCTGTCGAGTAATGTCATGTATGGGTGACAACATTGTATTTTAGATGAACCTTGTATCCTATCATATCAGGACGGCGAGAATAAACATCATACGGACAGCAAAAGTGATCGCGTTACACATTCCTCTACCTTGCCTTCTTGTGTTGGGTGGACAGTACTCTAAAATGTTCAGAATTACAGTTTTACTTCAATACCTTTAAAATGTCTATGCTATTTTCTGAGCAAAATTACATATAAATACACATGTATGTTGTTTTAATCATTTTAAAGTTTTGTTTAAGTAGATGATAAATTCAGACGTACATGTGTGTAATATACCCGAGTTCCAAAAGCATGTTTATGTATAAAGACTAAATGTTTTCTCATTAAAGGCTGTCGCCACCAAAATATTTGTCTTGCTTGTATGTATAAGAAATATACATAATATTTCATGCAGGATTCTTTTGTTTAGCTCTTGTCGTTTACGTTATAGTGAATTATACATTCCCTTGGAACTGAGGGGACTTCACAGTGTAGCTGGACGATTCAAGATACAGAAAATATCTTATGTCACATAAATATCTTAAAGGTAACTTGAGGAAAGGAGATTTTCTTGAAAATCTTTGTGTTCAATCTTCGGACGATACTCAATCTACCAGAGCTGTTCAATAAAGAATGATCATAATCATTTTATGGTCATAATTTTTCGCACATTAATTCAAACTTATTATATTCTGTTAGCTTAATGTGAAACAAACACGCCGTAGTAGTTTCATTGTTGGTACTCCTGGTTCCCGCCTGTGAGAACCAGGCAAGTTCAGACATGTTCAGTATCGCCTACCGCTGCAATGGATGTAACACGCGAGAAACAATATGCGACTTTGAAATTCTTATTTCATCTCAATAAATCTTCAGCTGAGGCCTATAGAATGTTACAGAAGGCCTATGGACAATCTGTTCTTCCCTACAGCACAGCTCGAAGGTGGTTTAAAATTTTTAAAGAGGGGATACAATCAATTTCAAAGGAAGATGGACCCGTTGCTCTAGTTACTGCTCATACGAAAGAAAACATCAACACTGCTGCTGCCATTATGAGAGAGGAACAACGAATTACCTTAAGATAATTTTATGAAACACTGAACATTTCATTGGGTGCCATATTTCCGTGAAGTAGCCTGGACGCTGCACCACGATAATGCGCGGCCGCATATTGCCAATGTTGTTGCTGAATATCTTGCGAAAATCAACGTGAAGTGCATCCCTCACCCTCCCTATAGTCCGGATTTAGCCCCATGTGACTTTTTTATTCTTTAACTTGAAGAAACGTCTTCGTGGGAGGCATTATCCATCAGCGGAAGCAGTGTTGAAGGCTGAGGAAGCGATTTTGAAGGATCTCTCACAAATTTGGTTTCTGCATAGCGCTCCAGGAATCGGTGGGCCACTTCTACACGTTGCCGTTTATGATCTTCGGTGGGCATCTTAGGGACCCCACCTCGCACACACCTTGCGATAATGCAAATGTTCGGTCAAAATCTTGTCAGTCGTAGTCTTACTGACTTCAGGGAAAAGTTCACACAGCTCGCGAACTGTCACACGCAGATCTTTAAGCACTTCTTGCTCCACTTTTGCAATGGTTTCGGCTGAAACCGAAAGCCGACCAGAACGCTGTTCGTCATGGACGTCTGTACGTCGGTCTTTGAACTCTCTGACGCACTTTCACACGTTTTTGACGTTCATACACTGTGGCTCATAGACTTCGCATAACTGACGATGAATTTCAGTGGGGGTGGTGCCCTTGGCACTCAGAAACCGTATCACTGCACGAAACTCGCACTTGGCGGCAGAAGTGATAGGAAGCTCCATCGCAAACGGCTGCCCAGCCAAGACTAATGGTCGCAACGGGTTCGTTGTAGTGGTGATTTGAAGGGGTGAAACCAAGCTGCATACCAGTGTTGCCGGATCTCGCGTAATAGCGTTCCTCATGGCTCCAGCGCTTTGGAGACCTTACTTTACGGACACTCCTCGTAATTAATCTAACATCGCAACCTATACCTCGGCCGTTCTATCTGCGGCTCTGACATTTCTCGAGAGGGGGAAGCAGGCTGTTGCCAGTTCTTGAGCGGGAATTTCAAGCAGAGGAACAATGCGTATTTTAAATATTTCATGTATTTGCATATTTCACGAACCAGTAGCCATATTATTATAATAGCGATAATAATAGGACTTACGAACACTAAACATCGGAGTTCACGCACGAAAATTATACCAAAGAAAGTTCACCAGCACAAGCCGCTATTAGGCCACGTGGCTCAAACAAATTTAAGCTGGCAACACGGTGTTGGGTTCGGGAGCCACGCCTACCAGCGACAACGCTGATTGGCGCTAGCAGACAGTTTTAGCTTCCTGACCACGACACCGGATGTACAGACTCCCAGTACCAGCAACAGAAGCAGTTGGTGTGCGTGAAAGGTGTGAACGAAATATTTGAATAGAGTGATGTTGTAAAGAATATCTTGCATGATAATGAAATTACAAGTTGTATTTCAATGTTTTGAAGCTAATAGATTCCTATACTCTCATTATAAAGATAATTCTGACGATATGTTTTCAATTACTCATTATTATATGTTGGTACTAGTAACCATCCCCCTCCACCTCCTGCAGCCACTAAATGTCAGAGCCGGAGATACAGTGGCCGGACAGTAAGCGAAATCAATTCCTATCGTGATTTACACCATTTAGGGAAGATATTCTGGTTCCCTGACAAGTTAAACTTTCTTACTGGATTGAAATGGGGTAGCAACATTACGGTGGTCGTGTTATTCAGTGATTGGTGTAGAGTTTGTTGTTAACCCGCTTCCAACCAGTAGAAAGTTGTCACGGCTGCACGTTTCATTCTATCATCGAATTTGGTGCATTCGAATTCAGAAAACTTTACATTTAATTCTCTCCTTAAAGCACATCCACCAATGGCTGCACACAACCGAATACCTTACAATATATGTCTGGAAGATCGAC
Source organism: Mantis religiosa (assembly GCA_030765055.1). Taxonomy (NCBI): domain Eukaryota; kingdom Metazoa; phylum Arthropoda; class Insecta; order Mantodea; family Mantidae; genus Mantis; species Mantis religiosa. Next base: position 68,938,661 of record CM060951.1, on the reverse strand, counting down.
AGCAATGACATCAGAGGAAATGAAGGACAGAAAAATTCGTGGTATTATATAATCTATGTTAGCCTTCTCGTACTAATGAAAAGCCATGAAAATACCTATGGCCACAGTGACAGTCCAACGACATAGAACCCGAGACCAAACTACGGGCTAAACTCTCCCGATCGGTACAATGTGATCTATCCGAAGTGCTTTTGTTTAAGCAGTTGAGCTTCCCAAAGCCTAATATTTACATAATACATAATGTATGAGTTAGCTAATCTCAGAAATGCAGAAATAATTACATACGTAAATCGTTTCAGTCACGAACCTTTGGCATGTAGTGCGTTAAATAATAAACTTGTTTCCGAAAGCTACTTTCTGAATTATCTGTCCACTAGTGTGTTTGAAGCATTAAGGTAACCCACTTGCTTACACTTCGAACCTAAACTGTTGTAAGGAATATATATGTTGTAAGGAATTGTATATTATATTGTTACCATAGTGCATAGTCATAGTGCATGAAAGGAATTCTATATATATTGTAAGGAATTGTATATTATATTGTAAGGAGTTGTATATTATACTGTAAAGAATTGTATATCATACTGTAAAGAATTGTATATTATATTGACAGCGCTGCCACCGGGCCATGCTCTAAGCAGTGAAATAAAGTATCTATCTATCTATCTATCTAAAAGATGTGTCAAGCCACTATCGTTAAAGATGTCCTTATTTCGTGGCAAATATAGAACTTTTCGGTTTTGGGTACACTTCAGACATGAAGGATGCTTGGTGTGTTTCCCTCTGCAAAATCTGGTTTATTCTCTTTTCCATTTCCCGCGTGCATTTCTTCAGTTGCGCCTTAGAGCTTTGTTACATTAACTCGCAAAGCGACACTCGTAAAAATGCTTTACAATCGAACGATATAATCTCGATGTCTGCAGCTTGGCTCGGCCCTATGACAAACAAGGGCACTGCTATTTAGCAATAGCTTTCAACTCGACGCTCATCACTCTTGGCTTAAGTACAGCCACGGATCTATCATTTGCCCTTGTAAATCACCTTTGTCCCCTAGGGTTCAAGTCACTACCATATATTTTTCCTTCTGCGATGTCCCACGTTTCTTACTAGAGCATTTACTTTGCAAAGATCATCAGAGAATATGTTTCCTTGATCCCATCGGTAATAGTCTCCAGGTAACTAGTGGAATGAGACTAAAAAGAAAAAATGAATCACGCAAAGCGAAAGTAAGCGGTGGCAAGCAACGACTTGAACTGTCCAATAATTCTACGGAGTCTCGTGGGAGGTGGGACAGTGAAAAGTATATATGTCATGCTTTGACGTTATTTGGAACATATTTCAGTGATGAAAATCTAAGATAAGATCAGAATGGCTTTCAGTTTTGAGAGAGAAAGGTGAAATCACGTTGGTATTTCTGTGTATATAACATACCTACGTGCTGCCAGATATCCATTCTTTCACTTCATTACAGTTTCTAAAGAGATGTATTAGTGATCTCCCTACTGTACCATGTTACTGACCTCCCTCATACATGGCTTAAGAGCTCTAGATGTCCAATAGTTTAATACTGCATAACATACTGAGTGAAAGATATATCAGACAAAGAAAAACATTTTGTAAAGGTTATTAATCCTGTTTTACCTAGAATTTATGCCCTTCCTAAAATCCATAAGCCCGGTAGTAAAAAGAAACCTATTGTTGATTGCATTAACCCACCAACTTACAATTTAGCAAAATGGTTACACAAAAAATTTAGTAATTTTGATAAATTTGAAAGTTTTTGTATTAAAAATTCTTTTGAACTAATAAAAAGAATTGATAGTGTTGTATTATCTAAAACTGATAAACTTATTTCTTTTGATGTAACTTCCTTATTTCCTAGTATTCCTAGAGAAAAAATTTAATTTATTTAAAAAAGTGGTTGAAATCAATAAATTTACATGAGGACTTAATACTTGATTTTGTTAAACTTACTGATGTTTGTTTGGATCAAAAGTTTTTCACTTTCAATGGTGAATTTTTTCAACAAACTTCTGGCCTAGCAATGGGTAATCCTCTTTCACCTTTTCTTTCTGATCTTTTTATGAGTTTTTTCGAAATTCAAGTCACTAAAACTTTTCCTTTGATTTTTAAAATATGGTATAGACATATTGATGATATTTTTGCTATTGTTCCTGAAAAACAAATTAATGATGCTTTAAAATTACTAAATTTACAAGATAAAGCTATAAAATTCACATTAGAAACCGAAATTAATGGATTTATTCCTTTTCTAGATTTGGAAATAATAAGAAATAATAACAAATTAGATTTTGGTATTTATAGGAAATTATTTATATTGATAATTATATAAAATAAAAGTTTTAACCCTTTTTCACATAAATTTGCTGTTTTAATAGTTTGATTTATAGACTAATAAATATACCCCTGTATAAAGAAGAATTTAATAAAGAATATAAACATATTATTAATACAGGACTACAGTTCTCTTTAAAACATAATTTATGCGGAATTGAATTTTTGTGGAACGAACCGATTTCTCACAGTTCATTTCCCTCTTATGTTACAGAACGACTACAGAGCTGTGTGAGTCGACAACGGCGAGAACAATAACTAAAGGGAGTAAGGTAGTGAGTAGGTAGAATGAGTTATGATAGAGATGTTAGCAAATTAAAATTATAAATGTAACTTCAAGAAGTTGTTCCAATTAGTCTTAGCTTTGGTATCTTAATGAAAATAATTTTGAAGTCAACAGAGGATATTGTCCTTATACAAATTAATAATGTTGTAACAGTTTAGACACGTTTTACGAAATGCGTCACTTCTCATTTAAAAACAAAGCAAGGGTATCAAAAAGTGATCCTATATTCAAAAATTGTGAAATAATGCTTAGAAATGTGTAACATTGCTGTATAGCTCATATGTGAAGTATATCACTGAGAAAAATTATTTTCCAGTTTGATTCAACAATCAAAACTCATTGCCACATATAGTTGAAACTACATGACATACCTTGAGTTTACTTGCGGAGCTCTATTCTGAATTACATGGGTTGTTCAATAAAGAGTGATTACATTTTTTTGACAACGTACCTTTACTCATCCTCATAATTTTGATGGTCCTTCTCAAAATAGCCTCTCCTGAATGCGATGAACTTTTCCCAGCGTTTCTGCCAGTCTTCAGACATGCTAGAAAGGATTATTTGAGAGATCCTTCAAAATCGCCTCTGCAGCCTTCACCACTGCTTCTGATGATGGATAATGCCTCCCACGAAGGGCGTTTCTTCACATTAGGCAATAGAAAAAAACTCACATGGGACTAAATCCGGACTATAGGGAGGTTGAGGGATGCACTTCAAGTTGATTTTTGCAAGATATTCAGCAACAACATTGGCAATATGCAGCCACGCATTATTGTGGTGCAGCATCCAGCCTGCTTCATGGAAATGTGATCTTTTGCGCCTGATATGGACTTGCAATGTTTTGAGGACATCCCTGTAGTACTGTCCAGTTACTGATGTGTGTGCAGGTACAGCTTGCTGATAAACCATTCCATGAATATCAAAGAATGAGATGACCATAGCTTTCCCGGCAGAAGCAACCACTTTTGCTTTTTTTGGTGTTAGTGATGAAGGAGATTTCCACACTGAGCTTTGCTGTTTGCTCTCAGGATCAAAATAATGTAGCTAAGTTTCATCAGCAGTGATTACGTTTGAAAGGAACTCCGGATTTTCCTCTAAGATGAACTTTAACTGCATGCTACTTCCATTGCCGAGGTAGGCGATACTGAAAATGTCTGAACTTGCCTGGTTCTCAGGAGCGAGAACCAGGAGTAAAAACAATGAAACTACTACGGCATGTTTGTTTCGCTAAGCTAACAAAATATAATAATATTGAATTTTAGTGCTAAAAATTATAACCGTAAAAAAATTATAATCATTCTTTATTGAAGCCCTCCTACCTTAAATGCCCAAACACGCATTAAACCTCCTATGATACATATGTGCCTGCATAACTTTAAAGCGATTTCAACATATTGGAACACATTAAACTCACAGAAGGAAAATAAATAATAATACTAATTGTAGAGCACTGCGTATTTTAAAACAGAGTGCTAAAATGTTACTCATTTATCGTAAGACAAACATTGCATGGGAATAAGTACACTAAGAGTATTTAAATGTAACTAACTGTTTTTAATCTGCATTGTTCGAAACCTAGTGTAATATGTGTTTGAGTTAGAGTTGAAATAATTCTTATTTAGCTTTAACAGATTACGAAAATAAATGGTTGAAAATGTTCTGTTCTGGAACCTATGATGTTATTAAGGTATAATAATTATTTTCTCAATATAATTCAATATTATTATGCTGCTGTTTCTGTTAAACATTTCCATTGTCTCTGCTGCATATGAGTACTTACTTGTATTTCATTCGGATACCAAAATCCCTGATTCATGAAGAACAAGTAGAAATACACAAGAGTTTAATAACACGTTTGTCCAGTTCAAACATATGGTGTTTTATGCTAAATGGTTGCAACAGTTTATGAAAAAATATAAAATAAGAAATATTTTGTGAGTAAAATTTGTCTGAAGTGGTCCTAAGATTAATCTTCACAATATATTATTGAAGATTTATGTACTTTTGATATTTTCTAATGTTTCTTTTATGTTATTGAGCTTCTCACATCAATAAATCCGTATGTAAAATAGCCGTATCATTTCTTTTTAAGAGTTTATCAAATAGGGGTCATTGAGGAATATTCCATATGTTTCAGCGTTATAACCGCACTAATATACTATAATATTCAAATACGTGCTCTCGCCACGTATCCTTCTGTGCTAAGATTTCTCAACAAATAACTATCCAGCACACGGAAATGAGGGAAAACATAAAGTAACAGAACCCATAAGAAGCACTGCAATGTAGGGCAAGCAGCATACGAAAATTCTCTGAGGTACGTCCAAGCTTGCATAGGAGACAAGTAAACGCGTATAAACATGTTTGTGCCTCCCTACATTCGCATCAGGGGCTGCTCGTCCTTACGTGCTGCCGTGCTACAGCACGCTCTTTTATGTTTTATAAATGGCATTGCAGACATTTTAAAAAACCATGTAAATAACAATGCTTTATTATAAGTATAAGAAATCGAGTACGACTAATAAATGAACTCGATGCATGGAAAACAACTGCGTAACTAATGGAACGCTTCCGTGACATCAACGTGCTGAGAGCCAGCAAGCTCGGTAATCAGTTATTGCGCATGCGTACAACCTTCCCCTCTTGCCTCCCAGATGTCCTAAGTTCCCTAGATTTTCACACAAATGCGTGCTGCATCTGGTTGTATTCGCTGCACGGTGAAGCAGGACCACCAACACTGGCTGTAGAACTTGAATATGCATTGAAAAGCATTTAACAATCTACCATTGCTTTATATTTTAGTTCTAGAAAATAATTTCTTCCTACTTACGTAAACAGATCCAATACCTAATGGTTATAAATTCGCAGGGCAGATTGTTTGTGATGCACCTATCAAGTTGGCACGATACTGCATTTCCGCTACCATAACCAGTGCATGTGGTTCGTATGCTCGCATTGTATTGAAGTGTTTCTTTGTGTGACGTTATTTTATGGCTGATATCAGTTTCTTTGTTTTGTGTGTGAGTGTGAAACAAGTTATAAATTCATTTTATTCAATGTATAAGTAACGAAAACTTTAACCAATAAATAATGTACACGGTTACTGAACTTCTGAAAACTCAAGGCAAGCATTAGAAGAAAAGGGTGGAATAAAAGTATTAGGGCGACCAATACGCGATCTAAAAATTGAGCAAAAAGTGGAAGGAAGTAGAGATTCACTTTATACCTTGAAGAAACATGGGCGCATGGACTTCAGTTTTCGAAACTAGGTGAGTTGCATGGAAATTTTTTTCCCGCAGCTCGCTGTTATTTTTCGGCACGAGCCCCCGCTGATTCGGAGAGGCCCATAAAAAGCTTATCTCAGCATTTAGAAGTGTTATGTGGCCAATCTTCAAATAAAAACTACACAACTAATGTTATCAATTAAAAAGTTAATCAGAGCTGAAGAATCCAATGATATTCTTTGTTCCCGCAAACATAATAATTGTTCTATCCTTTATCTGTGATTTTGAAAATGGCTCTACAAGACTTAACAACTCAGTGTACATTAATAAGTAGGCATAATGTCTAATGCACATTTAAATACATATTAAAAAAGTTAAATTAAATACTTCGTCTGCATTGCTGTTCTGATCAGATCAACTTTTGCTAACGCATATTCTATTAAGTTGATTTACGTGTATTTTTAATTTCAAAGTTTATATTGATCGATGGAATTAAATTTCATTTATAATTACGCAAATATAACTATTTGTAACAAAAACTTCACTTATCTTAAGAAAATTGTGTTTTTTGTTGTTGTTGTTTTTTTTTTTTTTTTTTTTTTTTTTTAATGAGATCCATTTTACAAACAAATTGCACAAATCAGTCCATCAACACTCTCCGTTTTCAAGGATTCCGGTTACCATGTTATTACTTTTTTTTTCAGTATTACCAAAATCTGAAACGAAACAAACCTAAAAACAGGATCAACCTCTAGTATTTCAAAATTCATTACAAGATGTTTATTTTTTAAAATAAACATATTTTCCCAAACCATTAAATCTATCGGACCATTTAATTGTTTTAATAATTTAACTTTATGATTTATTTCATGGTTAAATGGCCAAAAATTATCTGCTGCGGCCGATTTATCAGTTTGTTTATACTTAATGTTACGAAAATGTTCTTTTCATTTATTATATTTATGGAAATATCGTTTTGACTAATAATTTATAAGTCATTTACGATCAAAAATAATCTTTGTTTTTAAAAATAGCGTTCTAGAGTTTTTGAAGTGAAACGATAAAAGCAAATGCACATACGCTTTGTTTTGTTTTCAGCTTATTTTTTTCAAAAGAGCATATTCCTAGGTCATATGAGCTGCTTACGAAGGATGCAGCGATATTATTTACGTAAGATAATTTGATTCAAAATGTTTTAAGGTATGTAATTCGTGTATTATTTTATTATTTCTAATAATATTTTATATTCTTTCAATCATTTTAACTCCAAATAATTGTTGCCTACATTGGAAACTAAGTATAAAATAGCAATTAAATAACTTATTAATTACGAGGGCTGTTCAATGAAGAATTATTATAGCTTTTTACGGTCATAATTTTTCGCGCTAAAATTCACTTTTATTATATTCTGTTAGCTTAATGTGAAACAAACACGCCGTAGTAGCTTCATTGTTGGTACTCGTGGTTCCCGCCTGTGAGAACCAAGCAAACTCAGATATGTTCAGTATCGCCTTCCGCTGCAATGGAGGTAACCTGCAGTTGAAGTTGATGTTAGAGGAAGATCCGGAGTTTCTATTAAACGTAATCACTGCTGATGAAACTTGGCTACATCATTTTGATCCTGAGAGCAAACAGCAAAGCTCAGTGTGGAAATCTCCTTCATCGCCAACCTCACAATCAAAGCAAAAGTGGTTGCTTCTGCTTGGGAAGTTATGGTCATCACATTCTTTGATATTCATGGAATGGTTTATCAGCATGTAGTAGCTGCACACACATCAGTAACTGGACAATACTATAGGGATGTCCTTAAAGCATTGCAAGTCCGTATTAGGCGCAAAAGAGCACATTTCTGTGAAGAAGGCTGGATGCTGCACCACAATATTGCGCGGCTGCATATTGCCAATGTTGTTGCTGAATATCTTGCAAAAATCGACGTGAAGTGCATCCCTCACTCTCCCTATAGACCGGATTTAGCCCCATATGACCTTTTTGTATTAGCTAAGTTGAAGAAACACCTTCGTGGGAGGCATTATCCATCATCAGAAGCAGTGGTGAAGGCTGCGGAGGCGTTTTGAAGGATCTCTCAAAAATGGTTTCCAGCATGTCTTTGAAGCCTGGCAGAAATGCTGGGACAAGTGCATCGCATTCAGGGGAGACTATTTTGAGAAGGACCATCAAAATTATGAGGATGAGTAAAGGTACGTTGTCAAAAAAAGTTGTGATAATTCTTTATTGAACATCCCTCGTAATTCACTATTGCAGTCCAGTGAATAAAGATTTTGGATATATGTTATAAATTGGGCTCAAAATTATTATATTAACATTTTAATCCTATATTAATTTGTGGGAAGCTATAATTACATCTATTTCTGATATATGAAAGACACAGAATGTTGCATTACTAAGATATAGAAAACACATGCAAATATAAAATGCATATAAGAAATGCTTTTAAGACCTGGAATATAATATATAAGCGTTTCAAAATAACTTCAAATGTCACGAATTCGTTGCAATGTTCATTTCCTTTATTTAAAAGCAAAGTTTTTTTTTTCCAGAAATAGGCCTCAACATTTGTAGAAGGTTCTAGCAGATATTTTAACCAACACACCGGAATTCAGATTTCGATTTTCCTGTGAGACTCGCAATGCGAGTGTATAGGGTCACTGATTGCTTTGGAATTTGAGTTTTATTTTATTATCTTTTATATCATTTGTCATGCAATGTTATGTCCTCACGTAGTCTACCGATTCCAGCCTATTCAACACGCAAGTTTCATACAACATGCTCTTGCTTTAGGCAAGGAATTACATGCGTTATCACACGCAGTCTCCATAACATGTATAGCTACTAACAGGAGAATATTAACGCTTACTTTGTTAAATGGTAGTTAACAAAGGATGCAATTGCGATAGTTACTTATTAATGTTCTCATAATATGCACTGCTATATTTTAATTGTTCACTGTCAATTTGGGTGATTGCTTCCCTAAGCGAAGCTGTATTACAGTAGAGTTTAATTTGCGGAATTTGTTGTTTCTAGTTCTTAAAGTTTAATATCCTTTAGCGAAAGTCAGAAATATCATAAAGTCGCATATGTAGATTTTATAGAAATCAACCGATAAACGTCCAAGATTAACAGGAATGTTAGACAAGCAATTTGACATAGAACTCGTATAGTCTGAGTTTATAGTAGTGTACAGTACGTGAAAGCCAACAACTAGTCAGTGTGTCATTGCCTCAGTTGCTGCTAAGTGTAGGTAATGGTAGGCCACTATCTTCAAATTTAAGTTTGTGCTTTATAGGCGCTCATTACTGCCATGCTTCTTGGTGAACCATTCGTGAAAGACCGTTTCAATTTGCTTAAAAACCTATTTATCAGGCTTGGGGCTCTTTTACTTTCCCTAATGTCTACGATTGGACTACCGACTTTACTTCCCTTCCAAAGGAACACTTATATATTCAAATATTCCATGTGGTTACCTCCGAAATATGTTCTAAAATTTTGAAATTAACGTGATAGATTAAATTTGGTTACTTTATTCAATTGTTTGCAGAAAAATAAAGAAAACAATGTACGAGATTGCAAGATATCTCAACAAAGCAACTTCAGATTAGTGAGTCCATTATAACTACAGTTATTATTGTCATCTGTTAGATGTTGTTCTTCATTTGAACGCGCCTCTGTAGTGTAGGTGGTAGCGTGTCTGCCTCACGTTTCAAAGGTCCCAAATTCGAATCTCAGTTAGGGCTAGATACCTGGAGAAGGTTATTTTCCTGGATTTTCCCTTTTGCTGAAAGAATATAATCGGGTAAATCCGAGCCTTATGGACCTTGGGTTCATTTGGACATCATTTTATCCATTTTATTTACCATCCGATATGACAACTTTGGAGGACGGTAAATGAAATGTGCAGTGTTTAACGCCCACTTTTACTATATGCGGCACCGCAGGCCCTTTTTTTGTTGTAATTTACGTCCTCCAACGTCAAGTCATATCGGGGAACCTCTTGAACGTGAGGCAGACATGCTACCATCTACGCTACCAAGGCGGGCACCGCAGGCGCTGGCACTGATGATACATCAGACAAGGTTGGAGCGCCGAGGGAATGAGATGATGGGGAAAACCGGAAATCCCAGCGAAAACCCGCTCCAGCGACGTGTTGTCCACCACATATCTCACTTCCTCAATGGGATCGATCCCTGGCCTTCTTGGTGAGAGTCAAGCGGTCTGACCACTCTGCCATGAGCTGCCACATTGGAGGACGTTAATTAAAAAGAATCTTTTGAAAGTGAACGTTTCAATGGTGCACTGGCTCTTGCTGATGTAGTATTTTTCAGAAGATATCACAGCTCATATGCTTAAAAATATCACAAAAATACGCCTGTGGAAGAGAAATTAAGTGTTATACAATGAAATATGTACAGAATACGTACACAGGCTTTATTTATTTGCAGAATAAAATGAAAAAATACTGAAGTGTAACGAATATTCAAATGAAAAATCATTGCATAACCTGAAGTTTATCGTCACAGACCTTAAGGTATCTATATAAGGTCGTTGTTATACAACTCCTGCCATCCCTCTGTAACCCTTAATGTTTGCCAGTTGAATTCCCTAATACCAATCACAGTAATCTGTCTCCAGTCAAACATGCAACACGTTCTAAAATATTCCATAAAGAAATAAGATGCTGAAGAGTATTGTGAAAATATGTACTTGTTTACTACTATTTACCTCCTATTAGTGAAGGAATATGAGAAAGAAATAGCGGACAAACACGTCAGACGACCAGTTGCTGCGGACATCAAAAGCACACCACTATCACCTACCACTGGGTCAAAAGACACACTGGACTACAAGGCAATGTTAGGGTGCCTATATAGTCAGTCGAAAGCTATAAAACCACCAGGAGTACGAATAAATTCCGCTGAAAAGGAAAAACAGTTACTAAAACACTACTATAAGGTAATCTAGAACCTCACATATATAAATAATAAAGCTTTCTTTTTTTAAAAAAAAAAAAAAAAAAAAAAAAAAGCATTTAACACTCGCTTTTATTACACGCAGGCGGTGGTACTGATATAGGTACATGAAATGAAGATGAAGCACCGGTGGAATGAAATGGTAGGAGAAACCGGAGCATCCGGACGAAACCCGCCACGACACCTTTTTGTCCACCACAAATCTCACATGCGGTCGCTTGAGCTTGAACCCCGGCCGCTTTGGTGAGTGTCGAGTGGTCCAATCACGGCGCCGCCTGATTTCGAAGTTGCAACCCATACCAAACTGTTCATACCCACAATTTTTCACAGACTCTCCCTACAGCTCTGGCCAACTAGATACTAACGCAGTTGCTAACGAATCGTGGAACTTTCTAAAGCTTCCTCCACAGAATTAATAAAACTTTCTCGCCTCTGTGCGACTGCCCTGAGTCCATTTTTGATGGACTGGACTGGTCTACGTTACGGAGGGAATTCCTCACGAAGGTGCAAACTTGGTCTATTGTATTACTGTTCTGCTCGAATTACCATGGTTTTTTCTTTGGTAATAGATACCTTTCAAATAACGCACTGATTACTCCACGTGGAGTGAACTTCTCTCTGTCATTTCTGATTCCTGCGAATTCCATTGGCTGATGTAACGTTTTCACTGGTGCTTAGCACTGATCCGAGAGCTGCGGCAGTTTCCCTCTCACTCTTAAAAGAATAATCAGCGTGTTATCTGAGAGGCTTCTATTAACAAAGATAAAGCCAGGGTAACACTTTCAGAAACAGGAAATACTTACGCCCCCAAGTGGGGCATCCCCAGTAGGGAGGATGAGGTGAGAGGAGACAGAAGGTGGTCGTGCCAACGAGCTACGACAATACAGAGGGCAGGGTCCTTAGACTTTAGCAGTTGGAAACTCCTGGCAGACCAGGAAAATGGCCATCCCACCCTAATATGGTCCAGAAACATCCCCACCATAGTCCGGGTTCGGAGACCATCCTACTAGAGCAGAAATTTTTACGAGGCGTATCCGTAAAATATGGTGCTGGAACCATGAAAAACGCTGTTGCGTGAGATCCGGCAACACTGGCGTGTAGCTTGGTTTCACCCCTTCAAATTCCGACCACAACGAACCCTTTGCAACCATTATTCTTGGCTGGGCAGCCGATTACTATGGAGCTTCCCATCACTTCCGCCGCCAAGTCCGAGTTGCGTGCAGTGATTCGTTTTTGAGAACAAAGGGCAATACGCCCACTGAAATTCATCATCAGTTACGCGAAGTCTATGGGTCACAGTGTATGGACGTCATAAACGTGCGAAACTGGGTCTGAGAATTCAAAGAAGGACGTACAGACGTCCATGACGAACAGCGTTCTGATCGGCCTTCGGTTTCAGCATGTGACAGTTCGCGAGCTGTGCGAACTTATCCCTGAAGTCAGTAAGACTACGATTGACAAGATTTTGACAGAACATTTGCATTATCGCAAGGTGGGTCCCAAAATGATCTCCTGGCCCAGTTCAGATGGGACATCCTCACCCATCCCCGCCGCATTATAGACTTAGCACCTAGTCATTACCATGTGTTTCCTAAATTGAAGTCACACCTGGGTGGAACACATTTCCAGACCGACGATGACTTGAAAACCGAGGTTGCGCGCTACATGCGCAACTTGGTGGGAGACTGCTATGACAAGGGTATACAGAAACTGCCACAGCGCATGCAAAAGTGCATCAATCGCATTGGTGATTACGTTGAAAAATAGCTGTAGTTCCGCCTTTCCATCAATGTAACATTCATTGACAGTAAACATGTTTTCTATATGAAATAAAATTGGAGACCTTATTTTACGGACACACCTCCTAAAGTCTGTCTAGTGAAAGGGAGTGCAGTTGGCCCCTCAAAAGAAACTACCCCCCCGGCCGCCAATGACCGTCATAAATCTATCTCCACACTTCAGAAATGGAATACTGTCGTTGAGGACCAATTGCAACCCTGATTTTCTCGAAGTGACAGTCGCATGTCTACTCCACGTGGAGTCTCAGTTGCCAAAGTTCCAACCTCCAGTTTATCTGTTTCATTACGTGCTGAAATTCGTTGTGTGTCACGATGTGGGGACCGTGGGAGGGAAATGCAGTGGTAAATGCAAATGAAGTAGTAGATAACTTTCGGTCAAGTGAAAATAATCAAAGTGATGACAATAGTGTGAATAACTGGGCCGAGTTATATTACTGGAAAAGCCTCACAAAACAAAGTTATAACGGGAACAGTTTCTAAGTAAATTCAAGCGCTTGTTTTGAACACATATAAATATGTGCTGATAAATAATCTTGGTAAGGGGTCGTACAATAAACCTGATGATAATTTCTGGGTATTCACAGAAATACAGTAAGAAATATTGTGACGAATACCAAAAACAAAACAAACAAAAATAGTTATAATTAATCGTTGCTTTGAACAGGTAAGCCATTTTAACTACTTGGAAACTGATGTTAGTTATGACAAGGAATATGATGTCAACAATTAAATATGCAAATTTCAAAGAGTGTGTGGAACAATAAATAGAACATTTAGAAACAAAATACGTTAAGAAACAAAATTAAAGTTCTACAAAGTTATGGCTGTACCTATACTGACATACGGAAGTGAGACTTGGACGTTAACTAAAAAGCAACAGAGTAAAGTACAGGCTTCAGAAATGAAATTCTTGAGAAGTGTGAAAGATTGCACGAAGGGGGACTTAATAAGAAATGAAAATATAAGAGAAGAGCTGGACATTTTAGTATGAATGATAGATTAAAAGATTTAAAACAAAAATGGAAGGAATATGCTGAAAGAATACCAGATAATAGACTTACAAAACAAATATTACAGTATCATCCTGAAGGTAGGAGATCGGTGGGCAGACCCAGAAAACGATGGCTGGAGGACTTCGAAGGCGGAACAGGCACTTGATTGCCTATGCCATGAAGTGAAGAAGAAGAAGAAGAAGAAGAAGAAGAAGAAGAAGAAGAAAGAAGAAGAAGAAGAAGAAGAAGAAGAAGAAAGGAAGAGGAAGAAGGAAGAGGAAGAGGAAGAAGAAGAAGAAGAAGAAGAAGAAGAAGAAGAAGAAGAAGAAGAAGAAGAAGAAGAAGAAGAAGAAGAAGAAGAAGAAGAAGAAGAAGAAGAAGAAGAAGAAGAAGAAGAAGAAGAAGAAGAAGAAGAAGAAGAAGAAGAAGAAGAAGAAGAAGAAGAAGAAGAAGAAGAAGAAGAAGAAGAAGAAGAAGAAGAAGAAGAAGAAGAAGAAGAAGAAGAAGAAGAAGAAGAAGAAGAAGAAGAAGAAGAAGAAGAAGAAGAAGAAGAAGAAGAAGAAGAAGAAGAAGAAGAAGAAGAAGAAGAAGAAGAAGAAGAAGAAGAAGAGAAGAAGAAGAAGAAGAAGAAGAAGAAGAAGAAGAAGAAGAAGAAGAAGAAGAAGAAGAAGAAGAAGAAGAAGAAGAAGAAGAAGAAGAAGAAGAAGAAGAAGAAGAAGAAGAAGAAGAAGAAGAAGAAGAAGAAGAAGAAGAAGAAGAAGAAGAAGAAGAAGAAGAAGAAGAAGAAGAAGAAGAAGAAGAAGAAGAAGAAGAAGAAGAAGAAGAAGAAGAAGAAGAAGAAGAAGAAGGAATGGCAAAAGCGCCGATCAAAAGTGAAAACATGAGGAAACATTTCTTTAAAGTAGATAATTTTACATGCAATTTAATTCGCCGATAAATTTATAGATGCTATGCAAAAGGGAGAGCGCCCAACTTAGAGGAATTGGTTGCACATTTGGAAGAAATTTGTGATTTTCCTTAACGGCACTGAACTTTGCGTGGCCTCCTAAAGGAGCTGGGTTTCAAATACCGCACTTTGAATAAGTTAAGGGTTATTATGGAATCCAGTAGAATTGTAGCTTGGCGATACAAAACTAAGAAAGTTTTGCAGTAATGGACATAAGATAATTTATTTAGACGAAACCTCGTACGATACCCATGACGTATTGAGAAAGGTGGCAACCTTGCAGAAAGGACTGGGAGAAGGAGGGCCAGTGTTGTAAAACGATTATAAGGGTTCGTCAAAGGCAGCGGCCGACGTGCACACGCGTTAACTAAACAGACTCTACTTAGAGCATATCATTCTGCCATGCACCGCCGAGACACCCGCCGACACTTCTAGCTTGAATGAGAACACCAGATGAGAGATGACGTGAAAGGATAATGAAGATGAAGTGGAGGGACAGGAAATTCGAGAGATGAAATCAATCTACCCAGCTTTCGCCTGGCGAACCGAGGAAGGTCGGACCCGAAAAGGTCCATGGGTCAGGTAGTTTGGCCACGGGATTCAAACCCGGACTTCCTGAACGAGCCAACAGACAAAACCTCCTGAGCCACTCTGCTCGATGGATTGCACACAGTTTTCCAGTAAAGGACCAGCAGTACTTCTAAGCTCTGTAGCTCAAGTACCACATCCTGACTGTCAGTCACCAGCTTCCTATAGTTCATCTTCGAAGAACTCAAGAAGAAACATGTTTGTACCTTTTATAACGATATATATCAAACTGTAAACACCCCGTCGTATACCAATAGGTAAAACACGAGTTGAAACAAGATACAATAAATTAAAAAAGCTGTTCTGTTAACTAATAAAAATTAAGAAACCATTTTGATGATAATAGTGGTCGAACTTTTTTTATATCCATTAGGTTATACGTTTCTTCCCAATGAGTCCATAGAAAACAAGAGCACAACGGTTTGAAAACAATCTTTGAAATGAAACTCGACACCCATCTCCATGTATCTACAAAGCTATCACACGGTGTCAACAGATGTTCCTCTCCAAATGAAAAACTGACCACATAAAATTAACACACGAATATCTGTTTACCAAACACGAACTTCCATTTGGTGAACATTATAACACGGGATTGTGGTATCAAGCGTATAACTACATGCACACACTCTGTTAGCTACGACTATATGTATCACTTAATTTTCTCCTGCAGGACGTAAGAGGTAGAGAACGACCGCATTCTATCAAAAGATTACTTATCAAGATTTTATTGGAAATACACGTTTTGAAATACCCAGAATCAAAAAGGACTTTGTAAAAATGTGTTGTGTGTAACGTGAACCCTTAACAAGTAGAAGAGAAAATAAAAGTTAACATGGATATAACTTTAATAGGCGTAACACGAAGACATTGATACAATTACGTATATACAAAATAACCTCTTAGGGAAAATTTCTCCTAACTTTTTACCCACAAAAGTAGCTCTGAATAAAATGTCTCGTGCTTTTCAAGTAGCAAAACAAATAACACAAAGAATTCTCTAGTTGATTACGAAGTATTTATGTGTGCAGATGTTTCCCAGTTTGAAATCAGAATGACGCGTAATGTAATCTTTCAGCTTACTTGCTCTCCACTTACTACTAGGCAAAGCTTTGTGTGTGTGTGTGTGTGTGTGTGTGTGTGTGTGTGTGTGTGTGTGTGTGTGTGTGTGTGTGTGTGTGTGTGTGTGTGTGTGTGTGTGTTGTGTGTTTGTGTGTGTGTGTGTGTATGTGTGTGTGTGAGTGATTTAAGTTTTCCGTCCTGCGCCGTGGCGTAGTGGGATAAGACAGCATGCCTTGATCCCTGGTCACGGAAAGCGGCCACGGTTCGATCTCACACATGGGGTGCGGATTTTAGGTCCCGGGTGTAGGACGGATGCCCACTCAGCATCGTGAGGAAAGTGAGGAGCTTTTGTTAGCTAAGCGGCCCTGGTCACGACAACCAACGTACCGGCCGCGGGATGCCGAGACGCTGACCACATCTCCTCCCCGTATCGGTTGGCGTGAGGCCGGCAGTCGTGTTGGTAGGCCTTGGCCCTTTAAGGGCTGTCGTGCCAGTGGTTAACTTTAATTTAAGTTCTCCAACGTTAAGTCATATCCGACGATGAATGGGATGGGTGAAATGATGCTCAAATGAGTCCGAGGTCCATAGAGCTAAGAGCTGCCCGACATTCGTCTTTCAGGATAAGGGAAAATCCCGGAAAAAAACCTTATCCAGGTAACGCACCCTGACCGAGATTCGAACTCGGGACATCTCGAACGTGAGACAGACACGCTACCATCTACGCTACGGAGGCGGACAATGTTCTCATTTGAAATACACTTTTTGAGGTCCCCTGAATAAAACTTGTCCGCATATTTGTGTCCGTAAGCGTGTCTGTGCACATCATAACTGTAAAACGAAAAGTTTGTGAAATATCGTGAATGTATACAACTTCAGGATGTTCCAAGTATATGACCTACAGCTAACCTTTACATGGAGAGAGTTCGAGAGTTTTTATTTTATGAAATACTGATCTAAGGACTTTGCTAAAATAAGCTTTTGTTTAATTAATTAAATGTGCATCTTGAATTATCTGTAAATATCTGTAGCCTTCTTCATTCATACATGTATACTGGCAGTGAAAGTCTTCACTCACCTATGAATGAATGAATTCCTTTGTTTCCTTAAGTGGAACATGGGACCATCTGAACAGCGTAACCTTGAGGTCCGGAGGTTACGAGTTGAGGAATAGAGGTTTCCTGATCAAAGAGATTCCAGGATGAGAGATCAGTCCAACGCTGGAAGTGAAAGTATGAGAGAGATGAGGTGATAGGAAAGATGATAATGGAGCAATCGGTGGAATGCTAGCGGGGGAAACCGGAGAACCCAGAAAAAACCCGCCCAGCTCCATGAATTCCGCCACAAATCTCACTTTGCTGTAATCTGGGATCTTGGTAAGAGCCAAACGCTAAAACCACTCGGCCATGGCGCGGCCTTCGATCACCCATAAAAAACAACTAAATACTACATTTTAATATACAAACACGTCTTAAAAATTAAAAAGAACAACAAAATTAATATTTTCTCTCTCTATTAATAAGTGCAATAGAATATGGTTTAGATTTTACCCTCTTCAAAATATCCACCCTTCGCCTTCAGAACCGCTGCACAAACTCTTAGCATTCTGGAGATAAGATTGTGGAGTATTTTTGCAAATGTTGCAATCTTACACGTCTTCAAATTTTTCCACAGATCTTCAACCTCAGTTTTCTCACTTTCATGTCAAGTTCGTCCCAATCAGGGGATTGACTTCGCTAAATCGTATTTTCCAGTTGCCCACATTGCTCTTTTCTATTGACATACCCTCTGTACAATTTAGAAGCATGTTTCGGATGTAAGATTTGAAGCTTTCATGGTGATGATTATTAAGTAGAGCTTCTCGGGTTACCATCCATGCGATATTTATAAAATATCTCGAGCTTTCGGCCATGCTTTCTCTACTTAATATTTCGGATTATTGTCCTGCTGCACCACCTCTAGTTTTTTTTTTTTTTTTTTTTTTTTTTTAATTTTACGTCCTCCAACGTTAAGTCTTATCGGACGATGAATGGAATGGGTGAAATGATGCTCAAATGAGCTCAGGGTCCATAGAGCTCCCCGGTTAAAACCTTATCCAGGTAACTCACCCTGACCGGGATACGAACTCGGGACCTCTTGAACGAGACAACCCTCTAGCTTCATGTAGTTCCCTCGCTTCATCCTGCTTAGGGAAAGAAAGAAGAAGAAAGAAACTCAATAGATATTTGTGGATGTAGCAGGTGTCCATCTTCATTGTCTATCAAGACAAACCGTAAATAACACGACCAAAACGCAAAGATTTAGTAAACATTCATTGCTATGTTATGATTAGTTAGGTTAAGTTAAGTGCAGAGGATCTACTCCCATTAGTCCTGGATCCGTAGGACCAAGGACCCGGGCCTCCTTCTACCAGGGAGTTACCAAGCTGTCCCAATGGGGCGCCCGGCGCCTCCGTGGGGCTTTCATGGGGCAAGACCTAGAGACTAACAAGCGCCCCCCCCCATCTGGTCCTGTGTACTCAAGACGGGATGGAAGTGGATACACCACTTACGCGCGCCAACTCCAAAATGGGAAGGCTACCGATATGACCTCGGTGGGGCCGCCTGGTGATCTAGCACACCTTCAACTAGCTATGCTGGCTAGTACGCGGGAATATTAATGGCTTCCCTCAACCCCGTCCGAAGACGTACCCGATCTCCCACGGGTATCAGGAACCACTGCCCCCTCGAGTCCAACCCAATCCGAACAACTCCCTATCAGGAAAGGGCTCGAATGTTCAGCCCTAGGTTCCTCTAGTAACGTCAGAGGTACCACGAGTGCTAGGGGTCCTCAGCGCCTTCACCACGGCAGCTGAAGCGGACGGGTCTCCTCCTACGGGAGCTATGTTATGATTGAGAGACGCGCAAGGGAGAGCAAAAGGGTGTGGATTTCTAAGACAAATTAGTCTATCAGCCATACCACATAATAGATCTTAGCCCGCCACTATGTTTTTTTTTTTCCTTCCCTTTCCTCTGTGTCTTCAATTAATTCATTTATCTTACATTTACTATCAATTGGCATATATACTTCTTCCCCGAAAACTCTTTGCAATGCAATACTTCTTCCCATGCCTCATCTAGGTCCCCGTCAGTTTATTTTCCATTTTCTGACCTTTTATTATGTATACGTAGAATTATTTCTCATCTTCCTCATCTAACTTCTGTAAAACTGTCCACTGCCTATTTCGCTTAGTCATTTATCATTTTCTATTCTTCCTCATATAAGTAACATATTTCCAATAATTTTTCTTTTCGTCGCAAACTGCTTCCAAACTTCGTTAGGTTTTAATCTTGGAATTACATTACTGTACACTTTATTAAATCTTTATATTAAAATTTCATTTTAAAAATTAGTAATACATTAGTAATACATTACTTTTGAGTGCAAATAAACCGTGATAGTTAAAATCAAATGGAGTGATCAAATTTATAATGTTATTGTAACTGCTGGCGCTTTAAATGATATTTTTATGGTTGTTAATGAAATATATTATATATGTGAAGCCGAATTACACGTATATCTTTGAAAACCATAATTCTAAAACGAAAAGTGGGCTAAAATACCAAACGTAGGATCCTAAATAGGATTTAAAGGAACATTTTCGATAAAATTCTTCACCACATACGAGTGCTCAGTAAGCAATGCAACACATTTTTTTTTTTTTTCTTAAGGCAGGTTAGTTTTATTCAGGATTCAAATACAACATGTTATTTCCCTATGTTTTGGCAACTAAACCCTATTTATCAATTTAATTTCGTTCAATGCAAAGACCTCACGGATCCTTGATGGTAGGGCCTGCCTGCATGGTTATAGCTCGAGTGATTAGGTCAGAGCCAACGTCTGGTTACATCAATAACTTCCGTATCATTCACGTAGTGCTTTGCGTGGAGTGATTCCTTCATTGGACTAAACAGGTGGAAGTCGGAAGGTGCGAGATCCGGGTCGTAGAGCGAATGAGGAACAGTCCACTGAAATTTTATGAGTTCGTATCCGGTGCTCAGACTTGTGTGAAGCCTTGCATTGTCATGCAGAATGGGTAGATTATTTGCTATTTTGTGTCTATGACCTCACTGAAGTCGTTTCTCTTTAGAATAGCATAATACACTCCAGAGTTATCGTTTCACCATGAGGGAAACTAGCACCAATCACCTCAAATCTCCTCGATCACCTCGAATAAGAGAGTTGCACGTTCCAACATGCAGGGGTCACAGCTGTGTACAGCCGTCCACACGCGGAAGATCAGAAATATTTGATGATGTGATCATGACTGGTTTTAGAAAAGGAAGAAGCACCATTGACAATGTTTTTACTCTTAAACAAAGAATAGAAAAACGACGAGAACAAAATTTAGAGACGCACTTACTATCTATTGACTATTATAAAGCTTTTGACAAAGTATCACGAATGATACTGTGGAAAATTTTAAATAATAGAGGCATACCTTTACAACTAATTGTAGTTATAAAAGTATGTACATTGACACAAAAATAAAAATAAATAAAAGAGAACCAGTAATAGTTAATGGTGGTGTAAGACAAGGTTGTCCTTTATCAACCGCACTTTTTAATTTGTATGTTAACGAAATAGTAAGGATTTGGTCGAATAAAGTCAATGGAGGCATTAATATATCAGGAGCTAAATTGAAAACTATGTTGTATGCAGATGATCAAATAATAATGGCCACATGAAGATGACCTGCAGAAAATGCTGTATAGTCTAGATAAAATTGATACAGAATATCAGCAAATAAATCCAAAACGATAGCATTTAAAGGAATTAATCCAGTAAGATCAAAAATAGTTTTAGATAACATAATAATTGAGCAGAAATCACACTTTAAGTATTTAGGATGTAATGTCTCGTACCAAGGGGAAGCTGATATAATTGAGAAAATAAATAAATTTAACTATATAACAGGCACAATATAAAGAACATTAAAAAATAAAGCAAGAAAGGGCTCTATAATAAAACTATACAAAACAATGGCAATACCAACTCTGATCTATGGATCAGAAACATGAACACTAACAAAAAGAAATAGTACGAGAATACACTCATCAGAAATGAAATTCATAAGAGCAATAGATAGATATACCAAAATTGATATAAAAAAACGTAGTTAGGATATTAGGACAGAATTAAAAGTAGAAGAAATAAATCATACAATTGAAAGAAATAGAAACCAATGGAAAGAACCTGTTCAGAGGATGAATAACAACAGAATACCAAAAATAGCCTTAAACTATAAACCTATAGGAAGAAGAAACCAGGGAAGACCGAAGAAAAGATCGGGCAGACCAATTTGGAGCCGGAACGGGTTAAACAATCCAAAGCCGTGAGGTATTAGAAGAAGAAGAAGAAGAAGAAGAAGAAGAAGAAGAAGAAGAAGAAGAAGAAGAAGAAGAAGAAGAACAAGAAGAAGAAGAAGAAGAAGAAGAAGAAGAAGAAGAAGAAGAAGAAGAAGAAGAAGAAGAAGAAGAAGAAGAAGAAGAAGAAGAAGAAGAAGAAGAAGAAGAAGAAGAAGAAGAAGAAGAAGAAGAAGAAGAAGAAGAAGAAGAAGAAGAAGAAGAAGAAGAAGAAGAAGAAGAAGAAGAAGAAGAAGAAGAAGAAGAAGAAGAAGAAGAAGAAGAAGAAGAAGAAGAAGAAGAAGAAGAAGAAGAAGAAGAAGAAGAAGAAGAAGAAGAAGAAGAAGAAGAAGAAGAAGAAGAAGAAGAAGAAGAAGAAGAAGAAGAAGAAGAAGAAGAAGAAGAAGAAGAAGAAGAAGAAGAAGAAGAAGAAGAAGAAGAAGAAGAAGAAGAAGAAGAAGAAGAAGAAGAAGAAGAAGAAGAAATGATGATGACAGACTACTCATAGTGCTTTTTTCCACTGCCACGTCTCGGTAGAGAATACTTGTGATGCTCTGATGCTCTGATTTTCTGCCAAAAGAAACTCAGTAACTACCTACTCTCTGTTTGGAATGCACCTCCGTTATAGCCGCCATTCTGAAGGCCAGCTATTGGATATTAATGAACCTATATGATATAAAGCAGGAATATTTAAAGATGTGCTATACAAAAATTTAATTTTCTTCAACCAAAATTGGCAGAGAGAAAAAAAATTGCTGTAATTATTGAAAATACCTGGTAGATAGCAATGTAATTAACTCGAAAATATTGATTTTCTAAAATAATGGCTCCTAATTTTTTTTTATTAATTTATTATTTGGCTGATAAGCAGTATTGCTATACAAGCCATTGATAAATTACGTAAGTATTGCATACAAATTAACAACTGAGGAATCACTGTCCTCTATCCTATACAATAGGTGATAAATGTATAATATAAACAGAAAACAAGAACACCTTTAAATGAAAGATAATAAAAGACAAAGTATATAACAGGATAACTAACACATACAATAACATTAAATAAGATGGATAAAAATTGAAAAGAGAGGTTAGATATGCGAGGTTAGATTATGTTCAGTGGTGTTATGAGAAAAATAGAGGATATACTTTGAATTAGTGAGAAAAGTCTCTATCTTCTGAATCAGTGAGTAGGATGTCTTGAGGCAGTTTCCTTTTCAATCTGATCCTTTCGAAGTTTCGTCGTCCAACGTCATTGGTTACAGCGCCTGGTACTTCGGATAATCTAACGAAGAATGCCTTTGATATCAATTTGAAGTACAGATGTTTGGGAAGAATACCAATTTCCTGATGGAGTTGATCATTTCTAACTAAAGTTTTTGATTAAAATATCTTGTTTAGAATATGTTCATTCTGAGCGCGGTGGGTCCATACGGTTCCTGTTCAACTTTCACCCTGAACTTGAACTTTTCGTGGTTTTCTCTTATTGTAAATTAATGGTGGGAATTTATCTTATTTACCAGCATTTTCTTTAACACAACTCCCCTTTCATTCTGTTTCCTTTTCATCTTTCAGATGTGCTTCTAGGTTTCGTTGCGATGTCGTCAAGATGGGTCAGATGAATGCTATAAGCGGAGAGTGCCCTCCATGGACGCTAAAGTTTTATTTGTTCAACGAGTGTCACGTGGTTTTTCCAGTCAACTCCAGCAGCGGAACGGACTTGGCACTTGTAAGTGCTAAGAATTGCTCACGGTTCCTTTACTACATCTCTTCCTCCTACAGAGTTGTAGCTACAGTAGATCTTTATAGGTCCCAGATCGGGAGGTACCACACTCCGTACTTTACTAAAATATTATAATGCCAAATAAAATTTTGTTGCAGTGCTTCTGAAGTCCTTTTCCCTCTGAATGCAGTCACTTTCAGCGAAACATAGGCAGGCAACTAGAATTTGTATGAACAAGAAAAGGAGTGTATGTAACCTGCAATATTGAACCCCTCACAGCCATTTTCACATTCTAGGGTTCCTTCAAACCAAATCAGTTATACTCAGTCTCACTCTGATCACTTATTTCGCAATGTATTCTTTATATTTCTTATTTACCTGCCAGCTTTCTTTCACCTTTTCTAAATTATGTTTATCCCAATAAGTCTTAGAGATTAGGTGTATAGAACACACATATAAGCATGTGGTGCACTGGAGAGTAATTTTTACCTTAAGGTCTCAAAATAATCTAAAATCATTACAGGAATTTCTAAGAATAAAGAAAAGAATTAGGCTTATGTCTTTGGAGGAGATAACTTCATAAATGTTCAGAAATTATGACATTGGTTAGTTGCTGACATTGTCTATCATATGCTGAAACAGTTTTATGTGTAATAGCCGGTCGGTAACGTAGATGGTAGTGTGGCTGCCTCACGTTCAACGGTCCCCGAGTTCGAATTTCGGTCAGGGTGAGTTACCTGAATAAGGTTTTTTCCGTGGTTTTCCGTTATCGTGATAGACGAATGTCGGGTAACTCTAAGCTCCATAGACCCGGACAAATTTGAGCATCATTTTACCCATTTCATTCAACGTCCGATATGAATTAACGTTGGAGGACGTAAATTGCAAAAAAAAGTATAATAATAATAATAATAATAATAATAATAATAATAATAATAATAATAATAATAATAATAATAATAATAATAATAATAATAATAATAATAATAATAATAATAATAATAATAATAATAATAATAATAATAATAATAATAATAATAATAATAATAATAATAATAATAATAATAATAATAATAATAATAATAATAATAATAATAATAATAATAATAATAATAATAATAATAATAATAATAATAATAATAATAATAATAATAATAATAATAATAATAATAATAATAATAATAATAATAATAATAATAATAATAATAATAATAATAATAATAATAATAATAATAATAATAATAATAATAATAATAATAATAATAATAATAATAATAATAATAATAATAATAATAATAATAATAATAATAATAATAATAATAATAATAATAATAATAATAATAATAATAATAATAATAATAATAATAATAATAATAATAATAATAATAATAATAATAATAATAATAATAATAATAATAATAATAATAATAATAACAATAACAATAATAATAATAACAATAACAATAATAATAATAACAATAACAATAATAATAACAATAACAATAATAATAATAACAATAACAATAATAATAATAACAATAACAATAATAATAACAATAATAATAATAATAATAATAATAATAATAATAATAATAATAATAATAATAATAATAATAATAATAATAATAATAATAATAATAATAATAATAATAATAATAATAATAATAATAATAATAATAATAATAATAATAATAATAATAATAATAATAATAATAATAATAATAATAATAATAATAATAATAATAATAATAATAATAATAATAATAATAATAATAATAATAATAATAATAATAATAATAATAATAATAATAATAATAATAATAATAATAATAATAATAATAATAATAATAATAATAATAATAATAATAATAATAATAATAATAATAATAATAATAATAATAATAATAATAATAATAATAATAATAATAATAATAATAATAATAATAATAATAATAATAATAATAATAATAATAATAATTAATAATAGTATCGAGGCAGTATTTTCCGATGGATATATGGGTCATTAACAAAGACAGAGTAAAATTGGAACCGTTTATTGAGTACCCACAAATACTTTTGACCTTGTCTTTATTTTAAGACTCTAATTAACTGTATGTAGTTCTGGCCGTTTTCAAGCTACTCTTAAAGTACAGATTTGAAAGAAAAAATAATGCTGTCAAGCCTTTCATCGCTTAAGCAATATCCTGTACGTACCAGCATGATGATACAAAATCATCTGTTCTTCCTTTGGTTATTGATTTCTCAAGCGACTCGGAGAGCTCGTGGCTTTGATTATTTCCGATAAGGTCAAGCCGAAATCACCCTTCCGTGTCACGAGACAATCGCTAAGGTTTCCGCTGATGATGCGATTTTAAAATTGGGAGAGAATTTCTGTATAGGCATCTATCTGTACGTCCTGACTTAGCAGAAGATTTTTGTAAAACAGAAAATAGATTGGGAATGCTAAACAAGACGACTTAAATGCATTTAATTGCATATGTAATTATAAGTTGCAGCTCTGTTTGAAAAGTCTTAATGCCCTCAGGTAAAAGTACCTACAATTTGAAGGCATGAACAGCAACTCCAATATTATAACTTATGAGTGGGGAACTGCCTTCCACTCAAACTCCTTTTAAAATCGTCGTAAGTACGATGCATATAGAACGTTTTTCTTCTGAATTATTTCGTCCTTCATTGACTAAATAACTGCGTTACATTTGGTTCTTGCATATTTCGGCACGTTTTTATTTCTTTCGGTTTGTATCTGAAGGCAATTTTAGACAATACTGCTGTCTCCTTGATGTTCTTCTTCATTTTTTTATCCAGTCATATTATTCATCTGATCTGAGCTTGAAAACCATTTAGCTTTTCTGAGTAACGTTCTTTATATTATTTATACACCGTTGTTAAGGTTTTAGCTTTCAATCTGGTTTCATTTCTATGCAAGCAGTCATACAGAGAAACAATTCTGATGAAGTTACAAGGGAGGTATGGGCTAGAACACAGGAACAAATTCAAAGCTAAGAATATAAAACTTTCTTACAAAATAGTTATGTCAACCATTCCCAAACAAAACTCTGCTTGTGAATAACACCCACGTTTGATGATCAGTTATTCTTGACATAAGAGATTTTTGCGTTTAAAAGTGATCTACGAGTAAAATTTTCGCTTCAAGTAATTACGACTGTAAAAATCCTGTACAGCATTATTTAATTAGAATGGAAAACTTATGTTTCACAGATACAGTTGTTTTATTAAACCCAAATTTTTATAATATGACTAATTTAAATTTCCCATACAGTTACAATGAAGAATGTGTTTTCGACTCTTTGGATCACGTAACTCTTCCCAGAATAAAGGAAATATAGGTGAAATGTTTTACTGGTTACAGGTAGAATACTCTTGGAAAGAGTTATTGGTACCCCCTTCTATTGTGATAAATGATTAACTTGTCTCGGTGGTTTCTGAGCTTTGGAGATCAACCACAACTCCAGCAATAAGCTTAGATTAACAGGCCATGTGATCCAGCGAGAATAGGCTTCCGAGATAAAGCGAGGCAGAGGTTTTGGGCACTACAACTACATATAATATCAAATCCAGTGCAAGCAAGTCTAAAAGAAGTAAGAGGCTGCAAATGTAACTTAGTAACTAACAAGTTTATACAGCCAGATCTTGAAAGAGAACTAAGCAGCTACAAAGTCCGGACAGAAAATGTTGGCAGCTATGATTGTCAATAAAACAAGCTGCAATTATGAAAGCGTGAAGAAACTAAGAACTGATATCTAGTGGATCAGTAAATTTCAACTTTCATCTAAGAACTAAACGAAGAAACTCGAACTCTGACAGATAATTTTATCTGTAGGATGAGCTGTAGAATCTAATAGGATCTGTAGGAACTATATATAATCACAGTATACATTATGTTCGTTTCTAAAATTAATAGTAAACCAAGAAAGTTTAAGAAACTGTTGACCTAGGACGGACTGATTGAGAAGTCATACAGCAGATACTGTTTGTCGCCATAACTACCTGTAAGTTCAGCTCATGAGAAGAAACTTAGAAGCCATCCAGTTATAACAGTATTGAAAATTAGAAATCCACATAACGTCAACTCTAGTCAACAAACCTAATTAAATTCAGAAGTTTCACATAACATGTCAGTTTCGTCGCCAGAACTATCTTAGTTCAGCTAACAGAAGGAACCATTAGGCAGCACAACTACTAGTATTCTACCAAGATGAGCTCCAGTGAAGAAAGCCTGACTAAACTAAAGGATTTTCAAATTGACATATTATGATCTTCTGAACTGTTCAATATTCAGCTTATAAGAAGAAATTGTGAACCCATACAGTTATGAACATATTTGCTACTAGAACTCCCGTACACAAGGGGGGACCCAAAAGAAACCGGACTCCGAGGGCGCTGCCACTCGTAGACGTAGTGCAGGGTTCTCACGCTAGATTGTGTTAATAGAGACCTTCAAGAAACAGCTTTGCACACGGTGTCAGTGTAGAGCTGAACGTGCAAGTGTGGTATTGTGTTTCTCTGACAGTTGGCGGGTTACCTCTGTTGTTATGGCAACTTTAAAAGAACAAAGAGTCTGTGTCAAATCTTGTTTCCTGCTTAAAAACACAATGGAGACACGCCAAATGCTTCAGGAAGCTTTCCAGGAGAACGCTATGAGCCGCACACAGGTTTTCGAATGGTTTGGGCGCTTAAAACGTGGTGAGATGTGTGTTGAAGACCAAGCTCGTTCTGGACGCCCTTCAACATCGCGAAATGAGAACATTCAAATGGTCCACCAAAAGACCAACGAGGATCGTCGCCAAACGATCGACCAAATTTCAGTAGCGACAGGAATCAGTTGGAGCTCTTGCCAGCGGATTTTGAGGGAGGATTTGCACATGAGACATGTTGCTGCTAAATTTGTTCCGCGCCTTCTCACACATGAGCACAAAACCATCCGCATGAATGTGTGTCAGGATTTGAAAACAGAGATTGCACGTGATCCAAACTTCTTGAACAAAGTCACGACAGGGGATGAGTGTAGGTGTTACGGGTATGACCCAGAAACCAAGCAAGTGTCAAGCCAGTGGAGGACTACCAACTCTCCCAGACCAAAATAAGCAAGGCAAGTGAGGTCAAATGTAAGGACGATGATCATCGTCTTTTTTGATGTTAGTGGAATTGT
This sequence comes from Mantis religiosa, assembly GCA_030765055.1. Classification (NCBI taxonomy): domain Eukaryota; kingdom Metazoa; phylum Arthropoda; class Insecta; order Mantodea; family Mantidae; genus Mantis; species Mantis religiosa. The sequence continues at coordinate 68,910,129 of CM060951.1, read as the reverse complement.
GCATCGGGAATTCGTACCCCCTGGCCAGACTGTTAACCAGCACTTTTACTTGGATGTTTTAAGTCGTCTGCGAGAGGATGTGAGGAGGAAACGGACGTAACTTGGGCGATCAGGTTACTGGTGTCTGCATCACGACAACATTCCAGTACACATGGCCTTACGAGTGACCCACTATTTGGCATCTCACTATTTGGCGCCTTCTCACACAGGAGCACAAAACCATCCGCATAAATGTGTGTCAGGATTTGAAAACAGAGATTGCACGTGATCCAAACTTCTTGAACAAAGTCACGACAGGGGATGAGTGTAGGTTTTACGGGTATGACCCAGAAACCAAGCAAGTGTCAAGCCAGTGGAGGACTACCAACTCTCCCAGACCAAAATAAGCAAGGCAAGTGAGGTCAAATGTGAGGACGATGATCATCGTCTTTTTTGATGTTAGTGGAATTGTGCATCGGGAATTCGTACCCCCTGGCCAGACTGTTAACCAGCACTTTTACTTGGATGTTTTAAGTCGTCTGCGAGAGGATGTGAGGAGGAAACGGACGTAACTTGGGCGATCAGGTTACTGGTGTCTGCATCACGACAACATTCCAGTACACATGGCCTTACGAGTGACCCACTATTTGGCATCTCAGTGGTGGTCTGTCGTTGCCTACGCTCCGTATTCGCCGGACCTAGCCCCGTGCGAATTTTTCCTACTTCCACGAATGAAATAAACGCTAAAACGGGAGCGTTATGACGATGTGGAGGCGGTAAAAAGAGCTTCGCAAAGGGCACTGGACAATATCAAACTTGAAGAGTTCCAAACATGCTTCCAACAGTGGGAAAAGATACTTGACAAGTGCAGCGCATGTAATGGAGAGTATTTTGAAGGTGACTGAAGTATTTTGTAAAAAGTTGCATCAATAAAGTTATTATGACAACAATCCGGTTTCTTTTGGGTCCCCCATCGTACATCAGCCCCAGAGAAGAAACTACGAAGACTTAAATCATATATTGTGTTAGCTTTTGGGACTGTCTCTAGCTGGCATCTAATAAGAAGAAGATTAAATTACACGTACCTATCAGACAGATTTAGCTCCTGGAATAAAAATGAATTTAAACAATGATTACCATTGCCCCTGCAAGTACGCAGTGAACCTTCATCAATATTTCCCTAATCTGTCATTTTCTTTATTCTTTTTATACACGTTTTTGGAAGTTTCATTTAATTTTTCGAAAGCCACATTTTCTTCAGTAAATTTGATTAAAAATACCTCTTTTTACTTTTTCATAACAATTGTTACACAAAAAATCTAATTTTCCATAGTATTCATTCATATTTTCTGATCTATATAGTCCTGTATCTTAATAAGTTAACTTATGAGCTTATACCGTACTATATCTAAAATGAAACTGTTGTTGAGCTTATAACCAAGGAAAGAGAAATGGAAAAATCACTAACCTTTTTACAGCTGGGCCCATCTTCATCTGCCTTTTACGCCAAATGACCCGAGTTGAAATCTTGTAAAGCTTTATTTCTTCCTCTACTGTATATTTTCAGTACACAATACTTCTGTGTCAATATTCTAGCAAAAGTACGTTTCGAGACCTTATAAATTATAAAAGAGAAATATAAATTCCAAGCATAACTCAAAAATAAACTAGTGATGATTATAAACGTAGTATCTTCCAAAACTGCTACACGAAGACTTCCGAAAGATTCTGGACAACCCAAACCACCACTTTAATAGATGAAATTTCAAAACTTTTGATTTTCTCAAAAAAAAAAAAATTAAATGTCTTGGATAAAAAATCCATACAGTTAAAACATTTACATGGAAAATAAAAAAATATGCCATAAACCATTTGGGAATATCTCTGACTATGAATAACTGTGTAACCAGCATAGAATCGTTAGTTATGCACAAAACTTATATAAAATGTAGATCCCTCTAAAAAATCAATTTAATTGAAATATCTGTTTCTGCAGCATCACCCACTCACGATATATCCCTTTATATTGATCTGAGGCCAGCACTTCTCTATCTCCTTGTAAAATAATATTTAAAAAATCCACGACGGAACAGTCCAAAGCGGGCCAAGGCCTGCAATCTAACAGCAGACCAGCAGAAGAATCGGGTCACTCAGGTTTACCTGAGTGGGGTGTTTCCGCCAGAGCACCTAGCCGCTTTATCTGGGCGGTATAGAAGTTGTTGTTTGTCTCAAGCGTTTGTGTCAGGGTATAGGTTTCTCTGATCTGTTGTGTTTAAGCCTCTCAGGCTGCCGCCTGCGGTATTTATTTCCAAGGCCACCTTCACCTGTTCTCCGCGCTTGAAGGAGGTCAGAGTGCAGGCAGCACGATCAGAGAGGGTAGGAAACTGTATGAGGGTAGTGATTCTAGACCCATTTCTGGTTCTGAGGTTTTTGGTGAGATGGAGAGAATTACTCATAAGCTAATAGCTCTTGGCGTCCTTGGGGAGTTTATATCTCCTCCTCCTGCGAGGATCTCTGTGGTCATACTGACCCAGAGAGCTGACCAGCTGGTTAGGATGGGCAGAAATTTTGTGGTGGAGGGTTCGAAATCTCACTCTTAGCATATGCACTGTGTGAGGGATTTGGGAATACTCATGCAGGATATGAGTAGGGATTCTGCGCCCAGTATCATACATCATCCTTAAAGCCCGGTTCTGCACGATCTACAGTCTGCGGATGGTGGTCGGAGCCGCCAATCCCCAGATCTTGCATCCGTACAGAATCATGGGTGGAATAATCGACCGATACAGACGCAGTTTGAGGTGTGTGGGCATCTTGGATTTGAAGATGGGGAATAACTGCCTGAGTGCAACATAACCTAGTCCGACCTTGGCTCTGACGTGGGAAGCGAAGCTTAGCCCGCGATCAAGCAGGACACCCAGGTATTTACCCTAGGTAACCCAAGGGATTTGCCTCTGCCTCAGCCTCAGTGATCCCGTCAGTCGCCAGCGTCAGACCTTGGCCAGTAGAACAGCAGAAATCTTCCCTGGACTAATTGCCATCCTCCACTTTTCACTCCAGCGGCCGATCGCTCGGAGCTGTCGTTGCAGTGGCGGGAAGCAGAATTTGACGCTTTTATTACGTACCATTAAATATGTAGTAGTTAAATAAACGATAGAGAAAGTATGTAGGAGTGGCACATCTGATACTTCCCAAGAATATTTGCTTATCTGGTTAAGTTTAAACATTTCATTTGAGTCACCTCTACAGATCACACCTCTTAACGGTGGTTAACATGGGCACAAAACGTGCAGGACTACAGAGGAAAGATAATTAATGTAAATAATTACTAATTACCTTAAAAATGTTTAATTCTATAATCCCAAAATAAACATAATTTCATTTATTTAATATTTTTCTCTCTGTGAAGCTTAAGGTAAATTCTGTATCCTTTTTTCCTCTAAATTCTTTAAACTAGCAATAGGAACATTCCAGGAAAATTAAAAAACAAGGTTAGGATGTGTTGGGAAAGTAAAGTACACTGTTGTTTATTTTTACTTATAGCGCAAGTATTTTATTTATTTAATTCACAATAACTGGGTATTATCCTAGAAATTTATTTTCATACTTTTATTGCTAAATTTTAAAAATGTCAACTAAAAGAAGCTTGACAGTGGCACCGACCTTCATATCTTTTATGGAGAAATGATTTCAGCCATTAGTGAAGTTTTGTTAGTTAACAAGTTTGTTTTCATTTGCTTTATTTTATACATTTTGGTAAATTTATTTTACAAAAGAAAACATCGCTTACTTCCAATAGTTATGTTCTTTGGGAACAGCTATGCAGCTTTATAAAATCACAGCATTAAAAAAATGTTATATTTTGTAAATACAGAAATATTTGTCATCTAATACATTAAGGAAATAGGGAAGTTTTTAAGTCTCATTTGGCCAAAACGTTATTTTTCATTGTTGCTTCAGTATTCTGTAATTTTACTATTAAATAAATTAATATAGAAAATTGCACTTGGTTACTCTTTCCTTCAACGTTACTAATTTAACTACGAGATATATAAAATTGAATGTATTTAAGTGATTTTATAGAGCTGCTTTAACGATCCTCTTTTCGTAAAGTGGGGTGAAAAAGTGTTAAAACTGTCTCACTCTATGGCTAACAACTTCAGACAGAAAGAAAAAATGGCATTTCGCAAGAAAAGTGATTTCATACACACATACAAACAATGGCGTTTTCTTTTCAAATTCTACGCAAATATTTGTAAGTTTGTAGTAGTATCATAAGAGTAATATTTATGGTTATTACATCTGTGTGCAAAGTGATTCATTCCATTGCTGTTTGACAATAAACGAAACAAAAATGCTGTGTGTGTTTTATCTCTCACTCACTCACTCCTTCTCTCACTCTTTTGTTCTCTCTTTTTGTGTTTTTTACATCACTATTTTATTATACAAACAGGAGACATGTTTCAATTACTTTTCATGTATACATAGTTTTTGTCATTTTACACAGACTGTTTGTTGATTGACTTGTTTTCCTTTCTGGAACAGTTTGCGCCGTATGTTCCTCATACATGCTCAGGTTCTACGTACAACTGGGCAGTAATATGCTTAGAAATATCGAGGCATTTCTCAACAAATTGGTGTTATGTTTCAAGCATCTATAAAAGGTTTCCTCTTAAGACGAGTTTCACCTATGATAAGGCTGTTTAGATATGATTGTAAACTGTCAGAGAATAGGGCAGTACAGTTTTTGAAAAATATTTTAATAAGACTCTATTTATAACCTTACGAACATAATTTATCAATCTCCAGTATTAACTTAATCAGAAAAACTCAGAGACAAATAATACTTCGCAGCAGCGGAAGATATAAAAGCAACATCTACTTTGGCCCTACTAATAGTAGCGGGAATTTGGCCTATTGACTATATCATTAGATTAAGGGATGCAACTTATTGGCTAAAGAAGGAAAAATATGGGAATGTTTTTAAAATTATGGGAAAAAAAGATGCAATACTAAGAAAGAAGTGAAAAATTATTTATTACAAGAATGGCAAGAAGAGTGGGATAATGCAGACGTAGGAAGAAGAGTAGATGAATTATTTCCGGACATTAAAGAGAGGCTAAAATTGGAACATATAAAACCAAGAAAAGGATTTTTTCAGTTTGTTACAGGAGATGGCCCATACAATGTATATTTAAAAATAATCGGGAAGAAGAGCTCAGATTTATGTGAGCAATGTAACTGTTTAGATTCACCTGAACATGTTATTTTTGAGTGCAATAAATATAGTGAACTATTAGAAGACGGTCGAAGGAAACTTCAAGGAAAATGTTTATGGAACATCTTAAGAGATGCAGAAGATTATGTACATTTAGAAAATATGTCTCAAATAATATCCGTTAAGGCGTTGGAGGAATATATGACCCACGATTAAATATTTCAAGAAAAAATGTAAGGACATTTCAATCTATTAGAAAAGAATATAACTTAAGAGATCGTCGGAAGGAAATAGAACCAAGAGAAACTGAAGATACAGATTACCAGACTTGAAGACCTGATTTAAGACGCCAATTATGGACATCAGAAAGAAGACAGAAAGACTGAAAGACTATAGACAGAAAGAGAATACCACCAGAGGGAAGATGTATATGGAGAGTATCAGAGCGGAGAGATGGCACTCTTTCTTCAAGGCATACGCAAGAAATAGAATCATGTCATCTATTAGATGAAAACACAGAAAATGTTTTGGGAATCTTTGTTGAAGTTTAAAATAGTATTATTCATCTTGTCAAATCAAATCGCTAAACTTTTTTGAATTAATGAACAGAAATGTTAATACACAAAGAAATGCTCCCTCGTCCGCTTTAAGGAGACTGTAGTGATACCAATATTGGAAATAGAAAATGTTTCCATAGTTCATTTGCAACTGTACTTTCATAAGCCAAAATTCCATTTATCTCGTGCTTTGTAATTGTCAGGTGTAAGAATTCTTAAGCGTTTGAAATTGAAATTGAGCTTTTGTTTTAATGGGTTCTCTTTAATTGTTATACCCCTTTCTATATTGGACGGGAAAGTGCACTAAATTTTGTTGAGAAGAACTTTTATCGGTTTTGAGCTTCTTTTACATGCTGTAAATGTACGACTTGGACCCCTGGTTTTACTTTCCTTCCGAAGAAGGTTATTTAAGGATTTTTGCGCCTGAAAAAGAAATACATCGCTCTTCGCCGGGTCTAGACCCGTACTCTGGGAAAGCAGAGGCTCTAAGTGTTACTCCTAGACCACGGAGGACTACTGTTAAGCTTATGAATTCTGGTTAGTTACAAAGCCACCATCAGTACAGAGATAAAATAGGTTTTTGGGAGTGTAGAGCACAAGCAAAGAACTTAGAAAAGACTGCGGTGATTTATTGTCTGCAAAGTCACGGCAAAGTCCGATAAATTTCAAACTAATTTACTTCGTTTTGCTACATGCTTGGAAATTCCTTTGCCTGGTACTTGCTTTTAAGAAAATTCTGAAGAATTACTATAGAAATCTGCATTAGGTTATTTAACGACAAATAGAGTTGCTGTTTTTCTTTATTTATTACGAAATAATTACTTTTCGGCACACTGTAATTCTAGAGTAAGGTAATGAAAATGAATAGAACAATACCCCTACTGATGTTGCTGATAAAAATAATTAGGTGTAGGTTTAAAGATTATTTGTTAATATTGTGATGCTGTTGTACAAAATTATTTATCGGCTCATTAATTTTGAATTATTCTCCCATACGTTTTGCAATGTGGTAAATCTGCTATAAATGAAATTGTTTTCCTAAACGTGGCGATGTTCTCCATACATGGTTTGTATCTGAAGGGCATGTGTATTTAAATTGAATGGCTCACGAATATTCATTACGCATATGAGTTCAGAACTTAAAACAAATGAATATACCAAACCATTTTCATAGTTACTAAGCTTTTTCCCCGGAGCTGGTATGATAATTATCATGTTCTTCCTGCCAACCTGATTAATGATGTGGTTAATTAAGGACTGATAATTAAAAACTCATTAAATGTTTCCACCTACAGAGCATCCATCACATTTATAGGCAGCAGGTAAAAATTAGAGGAACCATGTGGCCGTAAACGGCAGCTGATTTAACGCTTTAGGGTATCTTGTAACTGCTTCATGCTGCAAATAATATCTGTTACGCAAGCTCATAGAGATTGCTTAAGGAAAATGAACCACCGTATACAGGTCGGAGGGCTAAACGTTTTACTGCAAAGCTCGTACAGAAGTATTGAAGGAATTAAATGTTATGTCGGTACAGCATTATTTCAAACTTCAAAAACTTCAACCAAAAATATGTATATTTAATTTTAGTTAATCTCGCGTTTGGAGTTGTGAAAATATTGTTAAATAAACAAGGGAAAGAAGTTGTAAAAGATGGTCCAAACCCACAATACGTGTTCACAGAAACAGCAAGTGTTGAATTGCAAACTGTCTATATGACACAGGACAGCTGCTGTATTCAGCTTCTGATGTAAAACAGATGACAGTTCTGAAAGTCTATGGCATATTACTTTGCACAACGATGCACATTTCAGAAATATTTTAATGTAACTCTTGCTTTATAAATAAAATATGTTATTTCATAAAACACTTATTGACTAATACATATTTATTGCTTTACGTTATAAGTTTCAGAAGGGTAAGATCGGTGGTAATGATAATAATGATTGAAAACAATTTTCTTAGAAACTACACCGTGTCAAAATCATTTCAAGTTATTGCCTAAATTATACGAAGAGTGTCTGTATGTGTTTTAAAATTATGGAAAGTTATTTAAATTAAAATAGAAAAACTATTACAAATGTAACAACGTTCAGTGAAACTCGTCAAAAACAGTAACACATAATGTAAATGCCTTTTCTTATTTTCAAGTTCTGCCACAGTGCACGTAGAACGCTGTGTGTTGTTTATTTTGTGAATCGACACAATACAAGAAATGTCCTTATATAAACAATCATACTCTTTGGTATAAATAAAAACGTACAGCACATAAATTCTTCTATTATACATAATTTATAATATTTATTTTTGTTGTGTTTTCTTTTTTGTTTCATTATTTACAGAAGTTAGTCTCGACTGTTCAGGAGGGGGGAGGAACAAGTTCACAATCCCAAAAGTGGTGCTCCCCCCTCCAACTCCCCTCACTTGACGTCATCACTACACTTCGACGGTGGCGACGTCACTCGGGCGTCGCTGACAGGTGTAGGTTTCACTTCCAACCCGTTCACCATCTTCTCTATGCTCTTCAACTCGGAGGCAGTAGTCGTAGTGGATACGGGTGTCGGTGGAGACGTGGAGTTCACTACTCCTAAAGGAGTTATGTTTCTAGAAGGTGGGGAGCCGGAGAGCGGGGGTGGTGTGGACGACGATTGCTTGATGTTTGCGATGGGACTACTGCTCAGACTCCTGCTGGGTTGACCCGAGACGGAGTGGCTGTTGTGTAAGGATCCTGGAGTGACGGTTTCGAACGCGGATCCTAGCGGTGAGCCCCCGAGAGAGTTGGCGGCCGGGGGTGGCACCACGGTAGGCGGCAACGTGTACGGTGTAAACCTGTGCGCTCCCGCGGTCTTGAGCTGGTGATGTAGGGGCCCCGCTGTCGGAGAAGTGGCTCCGCTTGCTGCACCACCTCCCGAAGCCGTTATGTGGTGAGGATGATGCAGCCCTGCGGCCGAGTAATGCCCGAACAACGCCGGATTTTGCGCTGCTAAGGCGAGTTGCGCGTTGAATAGGAGTCCCGGATTCATGGGTCCTACGTGACCTGCAGCTCCCGTGAAGAGCGACAGCGGAGGACCCGGTGCGAGCAGAGGATGGGCTCCAGAAGCACCCGGGTAGAGCCCGTGAGGGTAGAGGTAGGGTAGAAGGTGTGGAGGTGGGTGGATAGGAGGGCCCACGGAAATATTCGGCGAGGGATAGTCCGATGAGGAGTGTTGCTGCCCAGAAGGACCAGCCGAAGAACCAGGACCGCCTCCTCCTCCACCCCCGCCGCCTCCACCACCTCCAGGCGAAGATGCGCTGCGAAAGGCCGTAGTGGTGGACGTGCTGACGGACTCGGAACAGCTACTGTTGTCGCTGTTCGCATCCCGCTCACTGTCTTGCTCATGCTGATGCTGCTGGGATGCAGCTGCTGCGGCTGCCTGCAGTCGACGCCTCATCGCCTCTTCCGCTGCCAAGGAGTCCGTTGTCGCCGCTGCCGCCGCTGCTGCAGACAAAGAAAACCACGCTGAGAAGCGGGGTACCCAGTTACGGGACCCGCTCTTTTCAACTCAAATTTAAAACTTAGAATCTAAATAGTAATGAACTATTAGGGTTGATGCCACTTCCCCAGAGTTTATAATCTATTACCCCATAAAACTGGAACTATTATAGCTCAATCTCTTCTTGTCGTAATTAAGGGGAAGCTGGAGATTTCAGACGGTTCAAATCATCATCATAAGCTTCACATAATGACCAAAATCTACGGGAGGCCCATTCTCTTAGTGATAATGCTTAGGATTTTGCAGACAATGTCTTTAAATATTCTCAATTTATTGCCACAGAACTGGTGATTTGTCTGAGATCGAAAGCAGGCTAGCCTGAGATCTACCTACCGGTGTGGTTGACTTGATATCTACATTTTGTGCATTTAAGAGACATAATGTATCGTGTAAATTTTCTCAGCTTTATTTAAGACTAAATAGGAACAATGACTTTAATAATAATAATAATAATAATAATAATAATAATAATAATAATAATAATAATAATAATAATAATAATAATAATAATAATAATAATAATAATAATAATAATAATAATAATAATAATAATAATAATAATAATAATAATAATAATAATAATAATAATAATAATAATAATAATAATAATAATAATAATAATAATAATAATAATAATAATAATAATAATAATAATAATAATAATAATAATAATAATAATAATAATAATAATAATAATAATAATAATAATAATAATAATAATAATAATAATAATAATAATAATAATAATAATAATAATAATAATAATAATAACAATAACAATAATAACGAAGTTTCTGATATATTTTAAAAAGAATATTCTATACTACATTTATTTTCTGAATGTGGATAAGATAATACATTTTATACAAAGCATTTATTCATTTTTTTTCATTAAATTCCGACTACCTTGGCAGCTCTAAAATTTACAGTGATTTTCACTTAGAATTTTCCAAAAAAAAAAAAATGAACCAAACTGCTTATAGAAGTATCTTTTTCCATATCCTTCAATATTAATTTTGGTTGATTCAGTAATTTTTAGGAAGTATTTTTAAAAACCATAGCAATATATGTAAATGAGTGATGCTAGTTTCCTTTACATAGGTTTGCATATAGTGCTGCCCTGTTTCCTAAAAGGAAGCGGATAGTTTTTAGTGGTATTTAAGATATGAGTTATTGAATAATATAACCAAATATTTGTTGTTTCGCAGAAAGTGTGAAATACTGCCGATTCTTTACGTTCAAGGGAGTATATTTTCAAGCAAAAGTATTCAGTGTATTTGAACGGAGACGCCCCATTTAAATCAAACGCATTCAGCACGACTATAATATCATAGTCTTGCCCATTTAAAAGAATGCTTAATGATATTTATAAGTAACATTAGAAATGAGAATGAGTAGTTTATTTGTTTATAAAATCTGGAAAGTCTTCTAGGAGCAATCTTTTATTCACTTTATATAAGACTAACTTTTCTTATTGGTTTTGTATGGTTCTCATGGCCTGTGCAACGAAAGTCTGTTGATCGATCAATAAAACTTCAAAAACTTATAGTATAGCAAAATTATACACTCATTGTTCTGTTGCTTTTTGTTGATTTTTGTCTGTTTCTGTTCAGTTCTTTACTGTCTTAAACTAATAGTACAGACCAATCAATTATTTTTTGGCAATGTGAGGTTATCAAAAGCTGTTTTGTATTTGAAGAGGATAGTCACCTGAATGTGGATGGTGGTGATGAAGATGATGAGGCAAGTGTGGATGTAGTTGAGGCAGATCTGACGTTCCCACCACGTCCAGCAACTTGTCGTCGTCAGGGTCACCTCGATGATGGTCACCCTGAGGAGTGGCAGGAGGCCGATGATGTGGTTTACTCCCGTGATGCTCCGCCAAACGTTGCTCGTCCTGATGCCTCTGAGCCGCCAACAGCGCCTGTCTTCTGCAACAAGTACCCCGTCTCACTCTCCGTTCATGACAACAGATATCCTAATTGGTTAATTGGTATATTGTAAAGTTCACAAACTTTATCCACTTTATTATGTGATGAGAACTATACCTATTTTTAATCACAATAATGGAAACATTGAAATAACTTCTAAAATACTTATTCCATCAAAGTGTTAAATTATAACAATTTTAAAGTAAAACACTTGAAATTTTACTTTCTGCCCCAGGAGCCTCCTAGTAGATACACAAAATAATAAAAAGAACCGAGATCCGTGTGTGTGTTTGTGTGCAAGTCCTTGTGAACAGGATAACTAAATAACCAAATATTGGACAAATACCAAACTGATATTTAAGCATTGCTTCCTTGATAGACGCTGAACTCAAAATACCAAGGTCGGTGTTTAACATGTTTTTTTTTTTTTTGAGACTCACTGTTCACAGAGTGACAGTGCTCGCGAACACCCGGTGCAACAGCTGGACCCCGACCTAGGTCTAGCACCCTAGTGCGTCTCATACAACGGGCGTCATGAATGGAGTACAGCACTTGAGGGTAGGATGTTATTAGTGTGCGAAGCCTTCTCTACGTCTTCAAATACACACGGAGCTTTTCCTAAAAAATGTCTTTTCTTTTAACATTCAGGAAGTACTTCCATATCGAATTTTTTGGCGTTACTATCAGATGTAACATAGAACGTAAGAAACATTCATAAGAGTCGTTTTAAAACCATATAAAATGAAGATAGTGAGTGGAGAAATACATTGTTTACTTTATGCTCCATTATACTTGATCCACTCTAGGCCCAAATGACCTCGTTGTCGACGGGCCCTAAAACACCACACACTCACTCACTTGATCCACTCTAAGAAACACACTTTTGTATTACTCCGCCTAGCACGCGTACAAATATGCTATCGATATGCATGCCATAACTATTTATTTTAGTTTCAATTTCCAGATCCAGGAAACGTTATATACATTCCAATGGTATATTAAACGTATCCATTAAAATATTTTTAAAACAAAACATAACCTAAAAATAGACGAGATCTGTTTGTTTAATCTCAGGCCGTATGTTGCAGTCAGGTGTCAATAGGAGCATTTAGTATGGTAACTGCCTTTGTTTACTTCGTGTGTTGTTTATATGGGGAAGAGTAGAGAAGCTGCCTTAGCAAATAGCTTATGTATATATGTTACATATCAACGTTGGTAACAACTGCTTTGACATTATTGTGTGATAAAGTCACGCGCGCGCGCGCGCGCACACACACACACACACACACACACACACACACACACACACACACACACACACATATATATATATAACATTTATGCCTATTATGACGTTAAAGTAAATTATTGTCCTAAAATCCATGCAAATCTATCACGTTTTGTCATGTGTAAAGAATTATGATGGTTTTCGCGTTTCTACAACATCTAGTTTGTGAGTGGATTTCTCTTAAAGTATTTTGGTGTGAGAACCTAAAAGATATTTTGTGTGAAGTTGTAATATTTAGAAATAAGTAATTCTTAACGAATTGCAACCGTTACAATAAATTAATTTGCACTCTATATGACTGAAGTAGAAATAAAAGTTATGAAATTAGCTGACGTTAACACTGACTTAAAACCATGAGAGAACAACATTTAAATATCCTTGAAATGAAACATTTAAAATGTCCGAAACATTGCAAACCAATGGAGCATTTTCTTTGGGCGTTTTAAGATTATGTTTATAAATATAGAGCAATGTGCTCACTGAGCATATAATTTCATAAACACTAGCCGTACAGCATGTTATATGTCAGAAACACTGTAATGGATTTTGTTTTTGCTTCCCAAATACTGTGCAAGTCAGATTAATTGTTTGCTGTCCCCTGGCTATTTTACTTCATATACCACGTAATAAATAAACCACTTACATTTTCTGATTTTGGAATGGAAAGCCAGTAGCGCGTGAAATTCAAAACTTTCATGACATAAGCGTGACAACGCATATCTCAAGGCCAAACAGGTGCGCATCGCACAGTTATTGCCCTCAAAACGTATTCTTATTATTCCAATCGCTTTCAGCCGCTAGATTTAACAGAAAACTGAACTAAAGCAATGAAAGAGAAAGCTTTTATGTTGTTTGTTGGGTTGTAGAGGCTATGTTATTTAGCAAAGCCAAACTGAAATGTAAAATCTGTCGGGTTCACCATCGCTGTAAAATATATTCATTCACGAAAATCTAGATTTGACACAAAATTTCAGCTGTGACGTTTTCTACGTATTACCCTTTACAGTTTCCCTTCCTTTACATTTTAATAGCACCAGCACCGAGTGGCCGAAGTCGTTAAGGCACGATGTACTGGAGGTCAACGGTTTAAATTCCTCAGGAGTGATTGATTGGTGTCTTTTTTTCGAGGTATTCTTCAGTCATCATAATGCAAGCAGGTACCCTAAACGTAAGTCCCAAAATTCCTTTACCAAACTTAATTTCATTGGATGGCGTCTACCAACTATGGCACTGTAGGTAGCACGAACGGACGTTATTCAATTTAAAAAATCCTTAAAAGTAGATCTTTTATATTCATTCTACATGATGTTAAAATAATATCTATTCAATGTAGCATCACAAACACGAAAGCCATATCAAGCTCATAAAGAAATGCAGAGAAGTTCAGAGTCCCCCAACTTTAAAACTCTGTCCTCAGATGGTAGGTAACTAATTTGGAACTTTTATTGGTGGACGCTCTTTAACTATTGGTTCTAATGTTCCATTCTACACTGGGGTGAAAAACTACATAATTGTGTACATCAGCCTTATTAGAATTTGGCTTTTTCATGCATCGTAAATCTAAGATACGGGCCCACCGGCTTTGTTTCCTTACGACCTTGAAATGAGAGAAAATGTGTATACAGAGTATGGGATACTTTGAAAATAACTAATACTGTAAAGATTGTTTTACACAAATTGCAAGTTTTAATATTTTTCAATTTCATACAAGGCTTCTTTATCATTTAATTTCTGTGTAGTCATAGTATAAGGTCAATGTGCTCAGATTAATATACCGACTGCCAATATAAAATACTTATTGAATAAAGAATTACATTAGAATTTGTTATCGTAATATCTTGGTAATATCTTTTGCAAACTACGGCCGTTTCATTTATATATGAATTAAACTGGGTATATATTTATGGAAATTAGGCATTTTCTTCAATATTTCTGTAAAGAGCATTTAAAGTTCTCTGAAATTAAACTGTTTAAAAAACACAAGTAGGCAAATATATCTTTATTACACGCTCTTCCATAATTTGACTCTTAAAGATATTCCTAATCCAATTAAAGACAGATTCAAAATTCATATAATGCAATTATACTTTGACAACATACAATAACGTGATTTTTTTCACAATTTGATGTATTTAGATAGTTTTACCCTCTTTCTGGAATACTAGTCGTGCAAAAAGAGCTATTTATACAGAATTTTCCCTTCATTTGGAATATTTAGAAGTCACGATATTAATAAAGATATCTATTTCAAACTAGATAATTTTTTTTAATTTATTTGTGTTTCGAAATCTCAACCAAAAGCATAACAGTCTTCCCCGTTTCGCCAAATTCGTTCCAAAGCATTATTCTGTAGATTTTCACATGGATTTCTCATAAGGCTGTTTGCTATCCAACCCTTCATTTAGAGTTCTTATAATATCACTCAGTCCAAAATTTCCATATAAATGTGTGGATTTTTTTTTTCTGTTCACATGCTTGATGTTTCAAAAAATCAACATAACTGAGAAAACAAAGACAAATAAATGACTATCTTTGTGTTCTAGGGTTAGTATGCTCTAGAGGGTGGAAATATGAATGAATATGTGCGAGGGTTTAATGGAATTAACTAAGATAATATCACCCAATTGTAAAACAAGTGAACGTATGTGGTGATCCACTACTGTTCTAAAGTTAAAGACCTGCTGATAAGACCCGAAATGTTAAAGGTAGCAATAAACGGGTGGGGTGAGGGGTTGCATGGTAGTGATTACTAAGTATATACAAGTGTACTCAGAGTAAAAGTAGATGCAAGCATACTGTTCTTAGAATGGAATTACAAACATGTTCGGTTGTTATGTTCTGGTGAAGGAAAAAAAATTCCGTATAAATATTTAACGGGCATCATTTACGTTGTTTCCTTACTTGACTCGCTCTCATTATATCGCTTCAGCTGACACCTTGAAGAGCATGAAGTTGACAAAGCCCATCGTACACGCCACTGCTGGCGGGTATCCGAGTCCTGTGTCCTTTCACTACCACTCCTTAGTCAAAAAAGCAAGAAAAGGGGTTTGAGAGGCGTCGACGCGGGGCGGAGAGAGCAAGAGAAGTGGAGAAGAAAAGAGCCTGTGAAGTATTGAGTGACGTCACACCGTAATTTTCACACCTATAATTACAGAAGGCGATAAAGGGAGGTTGCCGACACCGACGCTCTCAAAAAATCATTGAAATTCCTCTTTTTAGTTCTTCTTGTCTTTTCCAACCCCTTCTCGCGGCGCTCCCCTCTGTTTTTCGCCGGCTGTGCAAAGCTAATGAAGGAGAAGTAGGAGAGAACGGAGGAGTTAACAAGGAGAAGGCTCAAGTGTGACAGAGAAAAAGTGAAGTGCTATACGTAGTTCGCGAAACTATGCCCCCACCCTAGTGTCAAAGCATTTTCTTCATCCTAGTGGTAAATTCCATAGGTCAGAGTCTTCACCCGTTTTGGGGTCAAGGACTCCTCGTATACTGGGTCAGTAGCGGGAATACTTTGTTGGGGGAATTAAACCACCACAAACAATGGCATGTTTTTGTCATATATCAACAATACCGGCATCTATTGCTCAGTCGATTAGTAAACCGAACCCTTAAAGCTCCATCTCGATATGCCAAAACCAGATGTAGAAAATGCTCCTTGTTTTCGACTTGATATTCCATTTTACTGATTTGAGAAGAAACAGTAATATACAAGCATTCAAAAATTATGCACAATATTTTATGGAACAAATAATTTTTTATCGAATAACATAAAAAGATTATCCAAAAATTTT
The DNA here is from genome assembly GCA_030765055.1 of Mantis religiosa. Lineage (NCBI taxonomy): Eukaryota > Metazoa > Arthropoda > Insecta > Mantodea > Mantidae > Mantis > Mantis religiosa. The sequence goes on along the minus strand of CM060951.1, from coordinate 68,893,841 downwards.
AATTTGCATCAAAACTTTCAGTTAATGGAAAAACAAAAACGGCGCACATGTATGCCAACCCACTATATTTTCATTACTACTTCTGACGTTATCTTTTGGAAGCTATATTCAGTTTAGCCATGGCTGTATCCGCTGTCTCCATCAGTACACCACATCCTAGGCAGATACTAAGAAGTATTTAATGGGCTGCATTTTCATTTATGTACGATTTTCTTTACTAGGAGTGCCACTTTTGTAACACTTTTGTCATAAATACATCTTCAAGACCTCATGAGTCTGAGGAAATGGTTTTTCTAGCCTCCAAAGCAACAGAAAAGTTCCTTACCTTGATTACCTTATTTCAGAACACATCCTGGGTACGTTTTCGATACTTAATATTTCCGATAATTCGAATTTATTCATTCCCTTTGTGTTACTCTGTTGGTTCTAATGTCAGCCTTAACTGACGAATTTTAGGCATATTTAACCAACGCTTAATGCCCTGTCTTATTCAGTGTGGCTATAGGCGTTGTACATTGATGATACATGCAGTAAATGATGAGTGAAACAAGACTCGCCGGGCCTAATTTTAGGATTACACCCAACAATTTGGAAATTATCAGGATTCGGAGACAACTGACAAACAATACCTAAACAGGGAGGACGGTCCTGGCGGAATTTGAACCCCTGACCTATCGAATGCCAGTCTCATTCGCTACCGTTGTCACCTCACTCATTCCATGCACCTTTGTTCGGCGAAGTACATTACGTTGTGAATAACAGGGAGATACAGGGGCACCTGAGTAAACATATCTATTTCAGAATTCATCTGCTACAATCTCACTTTCGATTGCCGGAAATGAACATTTAGCCTCTTTATAGAATGTGATGAAATAAACATGACATAAAGTTACACAACTTTACTCTTTAAACATGGTCCCTTTCACATAGTACGTAAATTATATAAGAAAACAGATTTACACTATGTTAGCGTTACACCCAACAGAAATCCATAGTGTTATTTTTTTAACTTTTAGCTTTTTCCTTCTCAAATTAATGTTTTATCAGACAGTTATGGCTTAAGGATGCACTTAAAACTAATCCAGGGTGAACTTTAATCCACTGTTTGTTACACTGCAGGAATAAATAGGCTCGATTAACCTCTATAGGAAACTCACTGACGAGGTTTGTCATTCGCCACTTTCTTGTTTGCCACTCCTAATTCCTAGTTTTGTTCTCTCCGAGATAATGTATTTTCGCATAAAGAAGCGAAAAGATGGAAATGCGTACAGTAATATGAGTATATGGTCCAATGATCTACGTAAGTAAACTACCGAAAGTTTACGAACCTCTTTTTCATATCAGACATCCCAGCATCGTAAGACTATCCTAGATATGAGGCAAGGCTCATGAGAACATTCTCTCAGGACCTGAAAATCTAAAGCTATTAGCACGATTTAACATTACATGTCAAGAGCATAAAGTTAAACGTTATCATTTACTCTTCTTGAAGTTAAGATCCAGGTTTAAACGAAAGCAGATTATGATTTCAGTTCTGTGTGTGTATCTTTATATCGCTTTGCTTTCTAAATATGTTTCCACATGTCCCCTTTATCCCAGCAGCCTTCTGCGCTTTCATTTCTTTTCGTCTGCCCTGTACCGCTTCGCTACTTCATCTCTTTTTGTTCTTATTAGTATTACCCCTCTTTTCTTACACCTTCAAGTATCAGGTGCTTTGTGTACCTCCGACTTCAAAGAGTTTTCTTTTGTTTTATCTCGCCGTTCTTTAACAAGGATACAACCTCTGCCTCTACACTTGCGGGTTCCTGAGGACACATCTTTACTGTCATGCAGTTCACAGCTTAATGACTAACACTATGTACGAAACTAATATAGAAACACGTTTAATATTAAGGACAGTTACTTAGACAAAGCCCTTTTAGCTTCAAGACAAACGTTTAAAATGGTGCAGTTTACAGTGACTATTATTGCTGTGAAAATAGTACCTGGTTCTTTAAAGCACTGTTGCTTTTTATGGCTTCTAAATAAACATGAAGGTCTTTACAAAATTATTCTTCCCTTAGTTCTAGGATAAAATGGTTTCAGCAACTTTTATTTTAAAAGGAAAAAGAAATGCGACTGAGTATCATATTTAGACACGATGTACGTACTTAAATGATTAACATTAATGAATAAAATTCTTATTGCTTGTTTTACAGTCACTTATTTGAAGTTGTACATAATTTGGTCGTTTATATAATTTAATTTATAAACAAAATTGATAAGATTAATTTTCTAAACAAGAATTTTTTATTTAGAAGTTTAAAACAATTTCTTCTGATGTTTGTCGTAGGTTAAATTTCGGGATGTTTCAAATAAATCAGGAGTAGTGCAACAGAGAGAGTGGCTTTGGAAAAGAAGAGGGGCTGTTTGTCTCACAAAGTTCACCATTTAATGGCAATGACAATATATATTTGTAATAATAGAAACGTTTATTAATTTATTGTTATTGTTTATAGTTTTGTATTCTGTTGATTTTGTAATGTCGTGATAAGACCTGGTTATTAAAGCAAGCAAAGATATAAAATTAAAAGCATTATTCAGAAAATTTATAAAAATAATGTAAGTAATTTTTGGAATGAGAAGGCCTTTTTGTATTCTATTACTTGATTTTGCTAAACGATGTGATTGGTTCCATAAAGGTATCATATATCAAAAGGATCTAAGACTTGCTTTAATTTTAATATAGCTAACCTTCCAATTTTAGTGAACTTCATTTTGGACTTAAGGTTATGCGAAAATAACAAATAATTTATAATTATTTCAACGCAAATCTCTTGAAAATTCTTTATCTGGTTTATAATATATTCATTATTATGTTTTGCAATACAGAAATACTTAACGTAAGCTATTTAATACTACCAGACTATCATTCAATAATACTCATTATCGTCTTGGCAAATCAAGGGCGAAGCTAGCTTCTCGCTTGAAGCGGAGCTACCTACCACTCCACCAGAACCTTATTTACCCAAGATAGAAGCCCAGCTACCGAAAACAGCAATGAAAAACATAGCTCGTTCAACATCAACGCCATTTAGAGCCTTTAATAAATTCTTTAATTTACATATTTAAAATATGACATGCTCTGTAGGCTGTAGCTGCAACTAAGTTGTGAATATTTCTAAGTTGGAGTTTACAGGTTAGGAGGATAAAGATAAATAAAGTCGTATTTTTAAAAAGGAATTGTGACTACTTGTCTTCAAAGTTAATGTGCCTGGGATTTAATGTGTAGTAAAGTGCACATGGAGAGTATACTGCCTGCCATTTATACCTGAGTGCATTTCAATTGTAGATACCATCCATGTACTAATATTTTTCCTTGTCAGTAACTGATAGTTAATCTATTTTATTTTACCTCTAAACAAGAAACATTGGCTCGTGTAAGAATAGTAAAATATGCAAGGGATACTATGAACTTACAGGCAATTCCCATTATGGGGCAGTGTATTCAACATAGTATGACCTTTTGTTAATAAGTTACATATTTACTTCCCATACTTTTCAAAGAAATATCTTTCAGAGATATATTAATGGTGGATGCTTCAAAAACTAAAATGAAAAACAAAAATTATCATGTTCAAGATATTTTCTGTAAAGCAAGTGAAAAGACGATTAGAAATCGACGTTTCGGGAGCGAACATCAGGATATTTATAAGAAATGTTATGAACATTAGTAAGTCCAGCTGAGAACAGTCCTATGAGTGTTTGGGTGTCACCTGTGGTGGTAAATATCCTGGTTTGTCCGTTGGAAAGGTTTACGGATTGGGCTGAACTCGACAAAACATCGGAATACAAAGCACAACGTACTAGAGCCATATGTTGCCTAATGAGCTTAGGGAACTAAAACTCAGGTTACTGACCTCTAAAATGGATACGGCGACCCTCATTAGATATTTACCTTCGTCGTCCTCAAACATCCATAGTACTCAATGCTCTTGGAAATAACCATTCTTCAACTCTCCCATGAGACTTAAAGTAACTTTTCGTCACACAATGACGTAATTATACTCTACATATGTGATTACAGAATCGGAAGCATTATGACACTTGTACTTCCTGTTGCTGGGGTTTTGAGGAGTGCTTGTTACACACTTGTAGACAAAAAGACAAATGAAGAAGTAATTGGATACCGGCGAGATACATCTGATCCCCAGACTTTTGTCGGCGTCACGCTCCAAGGTGTGAGCAATGTCACTTGTCCTCAATGGTACCGCCGCGCCGAGGCACAACGACAACTTTCCTTCAAGGATTAACAACCATCCAGTAATCGAGATCGAGATCTCACAAGAAAAACCTTCAGGTTGAAACAAATAAAACCGCAATTTACCTTCAAGTGCCTCAAGTACGTGGTTGTTTTCCAATATAACTCCACAGCTGTTTACTACATTTCGCCGATGAAGCACTTTCTTCGCCGTCTGTTTAACTACCAAATTCTTCTTAAAGGGGAATCAATACTTCGCACAACTGAACAGAAAAATGATTCGACGAAATAATACAAGAATGGAATTTTCGTGATAAAAATATCAAATATAAAGTATAGAAATAATAAAATGATAGCCAAAGTTACATAAGAGAAAAAAAATCAATATTTTCGTAATTTTCCTACGATGATACAAAACAAAACTTCATTTTTTGTATTGAAATATAATACAACTGCTTTCTGAAAATAAGTTACCAAAAGATACCACGAGTATGTACATTTAAAGCAGGTATATCAGTTGTATTAAATGACAATGGAATTTGGATTATAAGGACCAAGAAGCCCGCCTCGGTAGCGTAGAATGTAGCATGTCTGTCTTACTTTCAAGAGGTCCCGAGTTCGAATCTTGGTTAGGGTGAGTTACCTGGATAAGGCTTTTTCCGGCGCTTTCCCTTATCCTGAAGGACGAATGTCGGGTAACTCTAAGCTCTATGGACTCCAGACGCATTTGAGTATCATTTCACCCGTTCATTCACCGTCCGATATGACTTAACGTTGGAGGACGTAAACTTAAAAAAAAAAAAAAAAAAAAAAAAAAAAAAAAAAAAAGGACCAAGAAAGGACAATGAGCACTAGCCTAGAAGTAATTGCATTTGAGGTAACTCACATCACCACCCTAGAGAACTTATCTTCTTATGCAAATTTCCTCATAGTTCTGCAAATCTAAATTATCTACAAAGCAACAGAGAGATCTTGTCAGTCCATTGCAGTCATATATAAATCTTATTATCCGCGTCAAGCCTGCTGCATATGGTAACAGCCAATAGGAACGCCCGCCTCGGTAGCTTGGATGGTAGCGTGTCTGCCTCACGTTCAAGAGGTCCCGAGTTCGAATCTCGGTCAGAGTGAGCTATGTGGATACGGTTTTTCAGGGTTTTCCCTTATCGTTAAAGACGAATGTCGGGTAGCTCTAAGCTTCATGGATCCTGGACACATTTGAGTATCATTTCACCCTTTCATTCATGGTCCGGTATGACTTAACGTTGGATGACGTGAAATTACAGCAACAAACAGCCAATAGGAGAGCTCTGCAACGTAGCCATATCGTGTGCCTGTGTGTGAGAGAGAGCGATAGTAGCACGCACGCAGAGTAGGAATAGCGTAAGTGTTATCGAGAGCTATAAAGCCTATCCGATTAACATACAAATAAAATTTTGCTATTTAGTAAAACCAAATAAATGGCAATAGAAATTAACTACCTAATTATTCAACAGAGATGGCCAGGGGCTCGTCGTCACTCAGGCATCGTCATCGTTACAAGGCACACTGTTGCCCTATGAAAGGAGCCCCGGAATACCCATCGCTCCCGGGTAGGAGGACCGGGTCCTTCGTCCTACGGGTCCAGGACTGATGGGAGTAGAACCTCTGCATATAACTAACCGCTTTCCTCCAGGGACTCGTAATTAGTGCACTTCGCGAACGAATTTCAATCTTGACGCAATGTCACTCCTTTCCATAAAGAATATACGACCATCATTGGCTTTCCTATATCTGAAGTCTAATTTTTTCCAAAATTCTTAAGGCACAAGAAATAAAACCGTTGTAAGACATTTTCCCCCATTAAGAAGCCGTTGTCTTTGGCAATAGAAAATTTGCCACTGTCATTAAATTCCAAAACTATACTACTTACTAACAGTTTTTCAAAATCGTCTAAGTATGTTATTATTTTTGGTATGTTAATGTGTTTTCTAGGCGAGACAAACAATTCAGCATTACCTGACTCACATCATTTTACCTCTGAACTGATCCAAGAAATAGTGAATTGCATCACTCCACAAGCCTACGCAGTTAACTCCTGACAATTTTTAAAATTAAGTATGCATTTCTCCAGCATTTGAGATTCTTTGAAAAATACTGATACACGGTATAAACAACTGGTCACACCTGACTAAAATTTATTTCTCTTTACTCCCTAACGCAATCACTTGGCTATATGTTGCAAACTTCAACAACTTCTTAGTACTGCACTTAACCACCTGTTGTGCCCCATGGTCAGAGTATTTAAGGGTGTACTAAGAGAAATGGGAAGCATATCAGGACAGTGACAAAGGTTATGATCAGCTCAAGGTTATTCATTTCTGAACAAATACATGACAAATGTAAGTTCGGCGTAAGTACCGAACTACTTAAGTTAAAATTACACTCTTTTTTCCTGCATGCTTGATCGAACATTCTCTTCATATCTGACATAAGTTTTAAGCTTGTAATAAATTATTCATATCCGAGCGTTGAGCTGATAGTCTCAAAGCGACAGTGAGCCAGTTCTGTGCCGCTCACCAGTGATTCGCTAGACTCTGAAGGCCATATGCAGGAAGTTTGATGGTATAATGGTATCCCTTACTATTACCTATTCCGATATAGGGGAATAGAGTAAACAATGGATGGGGACACCACTTGCACTGTGACCAATCATCCCCCAGAGGGAACGAAGATTCACAGGAGGCACACAGGCCGCTAAGATGTGCAGAAGTCCTTAATATTTCTTGGCTCGAAGACTGAACTTCGATAGCTAATGCCAGCGAAATGTTTGTAAGGTATTCTTTTATCTATTCATTTTGTGCTGCTTTCCTTCCTAACCTTATGACTCCTTTCTGTACCTCTTGGTCACTCGCATCCTCTAGACGAGTTAAACTGATGAAGAATGCAATGTTGCCAAAAATTAAAAGTATAATACAAATTGCTGGAATTCTTCCCATGATGTCAGAATAGGAAGAGTAACATCCTTTATTATTCAACTATCAACACACTGAAGGTGAAAGGCGCTTTAGGAAACCCGCATAGAATACACAAATTTTCCCAGCTCGTTTCAGGTTGGCCAACCACGTAGAATTGAAATGCTCTGCAGCGAGATGTTCCGTGCAGCTCATTATACATGGAACAACTGTCCATCTAGATAACGGGAAAGCTGAGGGGGAGTGTAGGAGGGTTAGATGTCACATACAAAGAGAAATGGGGTGACAAAAGCTACGCGTCGCATGACGGTTAATTTTAAGGGATGTTGCTGGAAGGAAAGGAGAAGATGAACGGGAAGAGAATAAAAAAGAAAGAAAAAAGCGTGCTCGGAGGGTGGAGAGGGTAGGAAATTGCAAAGAGGTCGTGGCGTTCGCCAGCCCCAACCTAATCTTATACAGCGAGCCGCATGGGTGTTAGTTTTAACGTCTAGTTAAAAGGTTAAATTATTACATTTAGGTTTCAGTTAAGGGGTCGGAGAGACGCTTCGTTTCGGTTAGCTTACAAAGCCCCTTTGGCTTTACATGGATGTGCAAATTTTATTAAATTTAAGCCACTGTACTGACGGGATGTTAGACGCCGAGACATTTGCATGGAAACGAAGTCGAAACTGTGGGAGAATTGCTTGCCAACTCTGAGAGCAACAACGACCCAAGATCCTATGAGTTAAGGCCTTAGTGAAAGATGCTCAAACATAAATTAGTATCTACTTCAGAATTCTACAAACTCGCCCAATGTAACTGTCAGAATAGGTAAGCACTCCAAGTAAAGCGTTATTTAGAGAGGTACATTTTACGAGAGAAAATTACCACGTGAGGAAAGCCTAAATTGTAGCTCACTCTATTTTTCAAATGTCGTTGCTTAAAGTCAATGCTCAAATGGACTGCAATACTGAAATTCGTTCACATAAAAGGAAATAAAGAAGGTAACGTTTTTAATTCTATAATGATCATCATGTATTAAATGTTTAAATATACTAACACAAAACCCATGTTTCTATGAAGAAAATCCTGTATTTAAGGTCAACACTTGTACTATTGTGAGAAAACGAAGTCCTAAAACTTCACGCGCTATTTGCATATATCTTCACATTGGTTTGGGTATTTAAATACCTAGAAGAGCAAACCCGCAGTTGGATTTTAGTTATCCAATGCTCGGGAGTTGTTTTTCAAGTAGTTTTATTCAAATTTTTATCAAATATTCAGTAACTCATATACCTGGAAAGGATATAACCATTAACACGGCTTCTTTCGAGATACAAAATATATTATATACCTCATATTCTCTACAGGTGTGCAGAAGTTAAAGTGAAAGCTGCTGGAATTTGTTTGGTTTTCAAAATATAATCTATATTTTGGATAGAGTCAAACTGAAAAATTCAATGCCACGGCCGGGACCCGAACCACGGTTCTCCCGATGTCCGTCCAGTCGCTCTTACCCACCAAGCTACCATGGCCAACGTGCCGCCGTGACACCAAATTCGCCAACTCTCTCATATTTTCCTGGCAAATAACTAGGGACTCCCGTATTCGAGATACACCGTTTGTGGCGACTCACTTGAGTCCCAGGCTTCCTCATTACTCTTATTAGTTAAGTTAATTAATGGAAACTAATCCTTCAAATACACTAACCGTGTATAGGCTAAGGTTTTGTATAGAGTCAAACTGAAAAATTCAATGCCACGGCCAAAACCTTAACCTATACACGGTTAGTGTGTTTGAAGGATTAAATTCCATCAATTAACTTAAATAATCTGTTATGTCCTTTCTTCTTTTTAACGTCTTTTGAATGTTATTTAATACATTTTTTGCAACACCCTTGAATTTCTCCCATTTGTGATGCAACATATGTGTGCATGAGCGAAATTGCCCACCTCGGTAGCGCAGGTGGTAGCGTGTCTGCCTCACGTTCAAGGTCCGGAGTTCGAATCTCAGTCAGGGTGAGTTATCTGGATAAGATTTTCCGGGGTTTTCCTTTATCCTGAAAGACAAATGTCGGGTAGCTCTAAGCTCCATGGACCCGGACTCATTTCAGCATCATTTCACCATTTTCATTCATCGTCCGATATGACTTAACGTTGCAGGACATAAATTACAATAAAAAATGTACCAAATTTGCCTGAATTGTCAAGTTCCTTGCTATTCTCACTACTGTGGAGGACATCACTTACTGGGATTTACTACTACACATATTCATTACTTTCTACGTTCAGTATTCAGAATTAAACACGTCTTTACTATCAACGCGTCTTTTACCAAATTTGTCTTCACTTCTATCACACATTAATCCATGTTAACCTTTAAATGAAGTAGGCCTTATACACACGTGAGTATCCTTAAGGAAACAAGCCAATAAATGAAGGCGGGAGGCTTTGAAACAAGATCCCACGACTATTGTCTTACGACTACCTCAACATTAAGCAGTGTTTACTCTCTCACTCTGGGTCCACAGGACAAACATCGGCAGCTGTAGACCGCAGAAACATACCCCACTTATTGGGGATGTCTTCACAATCTGCCTAAGTTACAGCAGTAGACCCGTTCGTATACCTGATGCTTAACATTTCTAAATAAAGAGAATACCGATTATTATTATATTGATTTATTATACTGAGAACCAGTATAATAAATCTTATTATCTTAAGGTGCGTTTATTTCTGATTACTACTATACTTTCATTTTATTAATTAGTGTTTCGGTGTTCTCTTTACCTCATGCCTAATCGCGACCAAAGTCGTTAAGAGAGAGACTTATGAACGGGATATTCACGTTTCAAACCCCACCAGAGTCAGTCATAACTTCTAGATGCCTGGAAGATACTCTGAAGTCATGCCTATTTCAAACTTCCTTTACCAAATATCACCATTATAAATGTATCATCAATGTCCACCACCAGTGTTAGAACGGGCATTAAATGCTACTAAAAATCACTTCTCACCTCTTTGTTCTTATTAATTATTAAGTCTTAGTTTTTAATAGCTAAGATTCCAAGGTTCCATTAACGAAATGCGTCATTGAAAATTATACTTTCAAATATTTTCAGTCAATTTAGCTCAAAACTAAATCAGAAGTTTGTCTAATGAATGGTTGGAAACTTCACTTTTATCTTTCAAGTAATTAGTTTCAAAATAAGTCAAACATTTCGTGCAAGAGATAAATGTGCATAGCGTTTTTTCTCGCATTATACTAAATTCATTTACATTCAAATTTTCATGTATCTACAACGCATATTTTGTGTATTAAATTTTATATGCCTTCTAATGTATATTTACTTCCATGTTATATTAATATTTTAGGTTAACTCGTTACAGTTGATCTGTGATGTTACAAATATCTGAGATACGGAATTTCCATTGATTTTGCATTGTCCACAATAAGTGGAGTAAAGACCTAAATCACAATATGAATACTAATATATGTTAAATAATATATTCAAATATATGAAGAAATAAGTAAGCAGGAGTGAGAAGGGACTTCAAAGCCATGCTACAGCTGATAAACTGTCGAAGAGTGCACCTCCAAGAAATTCTTGGCTTTGCCTTTACCTGCTGCACGAAGGCGAGAATGACAGCAATTAACAACATGGCCACTGGCTCAGAAGGTCTTTAAAGGGGACCGTGCTAAATATTTGGCGCGCACAAAGGAAGAAGGAGGCAACCGCAGTATCTTGTCGCTCAGGGCTGTGAGTGTACTCAACGGGGAAGGGTTCAAGAGCACATTCTCTTCTCTAGCACGCAGACTTTACCGAAGCGTTCTTTTTCCGTAGTTCAGACACGTGCGTAACAATACTATTCTACGTAATGACGTTTAAGGAACAAGCTAAGATTTCCGATCAGGTCTAAAATTACGTACCGTACTTTTCTGGCTCATTCTAACGCAATTATTTCGGGCAGAATGTCTACGTCTTCGTTTTCTCAGTAACTCAGGATTCTTGAGTTTCAACTTTATTTTCTAAGCCCTTGTAGCTTAAATTTAAAATGCTCAGGTTTTTAACAGTACGCCTATAGGAAAAACGTGTACATTCCGACCAAAAAATTGATACGTCACTAGCAGCTCACCTTTTGGCTTTCCTAGAAACCTCTCCCAAAAAGTATTTTAGGCTTTGGATTTAGGTTCAGCATCTTCCAAAGATGCAATGCAAAGAATTCCAGTAGAATTCCCCACCTATAAGTATGCTCCCTTTACATGGAACTATTGTTCCAAAATGTTTAATATTCAAGATGACTTACGATTTTGATTTAAGTTGAATGTGTTTAAGATTTTTCTTGAGACAAATGAAGTGTATATCTTGAACTTCTGAGTCTCTGAACTCTTCATTTTGAATGACTTTTATATAGCTCGTCAAATGCAGATATGCGACAAACAAAGACTTACTGCACACAAACTTGTTTTTCGTGGAAATTAATTGTTCTTTCACATTGGCCGTGTGTAGGCTAAATTGTGGAAACGTAGAGTCAGACTGAAAAATTCAATGCCATAGCCGGGATTTGAACCACGGATCTTCTGGTTTCCGTCCAGCCGCACTACCATTGTGCTACTATGGCCAACGTGCCGATGTGACATTAAATTCTCCAAGAGAATACGTCATATCGGCACGTTGGCCATAGTAGCACAATGGTAGTGCGGCTGGACGGAAACCAGAAGATCCGTGGTTCAAATTCCGGCTTTGGCATTGCATTTTTCAGTCTGACTCTACGTTTCCACAACTTGTTTTTCGTTAAAATGTAATTTACTTCCAGCACATTCCTTGGGGAAGTTAATCATCTCGATATATT